>JAOXNN020000013.1:5003351-5024462 GCA_028571205.2 Hydropsyche betteni
TTTCACATTTTATCGTTTTCCGTTTCTTAACAAAACCACAGCCGATGTTATTAACATCGGGCCTATATACTAGTATTAATGAATAACGAAAACATCCAAGTACTGTAGATCGGAGAAGTACTGATCCTGGAATAGCTCGGACCTCGATGTTGATGACTCATTGTCAGTGATAAAGGTAGGAGAAACGATTCTGCATATCGCCATTTTGGCAACCGCACGCCCGCTCGAAGGTTAATTAATACGCGGTTTTAGCAAAAGTTTTTTCTTTTTTATAAAAATTCTTCTTTGAAATTCTATAACTAAATTTAAAAACAGTAAATAATGACTGTATCTTTTTATTGCCGATTTATAAAAAAAATTATATGAAAATATTGCAGATTTTGGTTCTACGTTATTCATATGTTGTGTGTAGACATCGTTATTGTGTTATAGTGTACGCAACTTGGTGATGTTTGTATTTGTTTTCAGCTGTAGTTGTGAATGTTTGGGTTGAGGTTGCGATTTTGTTGTTGCTATGGAAGAGTTGAGATTTTATTAGTTAAAAGCTGTTTATTTTACTTTTCATCAATGAAGTGAATTTTTCAAGTCTTTTTTTGAAGATGTTCAGAAGTAAACCCTTCTGTTTGTATGAAAATTTTTTTTTATCTAAGAATAATAGTTTTAGTTTTTTAATAAGCAGTAGTTAGTAGTTTTAGTTAATCTTTGAAATCTTTATTTTATTTTCAAAAGTTCTTTAATGAGATCAATCAAGATAAGAAAAGATTTTGTGAATATAATAATTAAAAAAAGTATCGTTGATATAATACTATTGTATGTTTATATCTTTGTATAATAATTCATCAAATACACTGTGAATATTATGTTCAGTTGTCTATGAACAGAAGTTCAAACTTGTTCGATTTAGAATAATTTTTATTGCTCTTTTAAACTTGTGAGATCGTTTGAATTTGAAACTTATCAGCGATATAATTTTTAAGGATACGAAAATATTATAAATACTTATACAATTTTGAAAATCATTTTGTTTTTAAATTTATAGATAGATTTTAACGAACACTCGAAATAACTCAATCACCATCAATTTAATTGATTTTCAATTTTATTCATCGAAAACGCCTTAATATTTCATAATACGACCATTGCATACTAAACAGACATTATATTAATTATAAAAGACCATTTTTTAAAGCTTTCACTGCGTAGTCGGAGTGGGATGAGCCGCATGAAGGTTTTTCATTTTAATTATTTCCTTTAGAATTTCCAAGCTAGCGGCGGGAAATGAAAATTCTTTTGTTTCAAACGCAAACGCTTCGGGGCCCAGAAATGAAAAGATCGAGCGTTTTGCTGAAAAAAAAATTAACGAACATAAATAAAAAAGTACACTATTTTTCTCTTATTGTCCAAGCGATAAGTGTTATATCACCTTTATTAACTTCGCTCCCATTCGGATCAAGGGTCCTCAACTTTCGCGCGAATTTCCCGAAATCGAGCCTACTTTGACCTCATTTAATTCAATTAATCATCGCGTTGCGTTTCGTTATATAAATTCGTTATCGCGATCGAAAGACACCGTTTCGTCTGTGTATAATTCGAAGTTGGTCGGTCGTGGGCGTGTTCGAAAATTCCCTTTCCGTCGAATTCCCCGATAAGGACTTATTAGAGCTCATTAATTTGTTACGCACAAATTCGAGTTAATAACGTTCGTCAAATTCAAAACCCGGCTGTAACCCCCATAGAATACGGTTGGCAAACTTCTATTCCCGACGCGTATTCTGGAATGACGTACACGTTTACGATACACAAATTTAACGTTCATATTTGATAGGATTTAATTGATATTTGCTTATTTTATATAATGCTAATTTGCGTTCAAATATTATGTTATGTTGATGGTTTTATTTCGATTTTGTTATGGGAACATATTATATACTAGCGCTCGAAAATATTTGTCTGAGCATATTTGTCCAATATCATATGTTTATGAATAAATTTATCACTTAAAATAATGTTATAAATAAAATATGAAAGATGATATTATTTTTAATATATTTGAACAAATCAACATGATCAAAGTAGTAGAAAATATTTTCATGATTTTTTCTAATAAGAAAAAAGCCATACTTTTTTTTTCATGCGATATTTTTTGTTTGTATGTTTCAGGAATTTCATTTGATTATAATGACTTTTTAGATGAAAATTTAAGAAGTTAAAGTTTTAATTTTAGGACTTTTTCAATAAAATATTCTAAAAAATTTTCGTCTTAATAAAAAATGTTATGTTAATGATTAATGAAATATTTTAATTTTTGATTTTAATGTATCTATTTTACAAATAGTTCAAAATACAAATCAAAATTTCTCAACATTTTTATTATAAAAATACTTGGAAACTTGCTGTCTTTGAATATATAATAATAGTCTTTTGAAGAATATAAAATTTTCCGAACCAATTTCCTACTTTTAAAAATAGTGAATCTTACGAATACGTTGCCAAAAATTTGTTTTGCAACTTCTTATCAATGTAACCATTTATACAAGTATATATTTAAAATTACTTACAATAAGTTTTACCATATCATTATTTTGATTTATTTTGTAAACGAACATGAAAAAAGAGACAACGGAAATATACGAAAATTTTAATTATCACCTATATGAAATGAGTAATCTTAAAACTAAAACCATTGAATTTTTTACCAAATAAATCAACATAACTTTTTTTACGATTTAATCAGTAACGATTCATTCAATTTAATTCCAAAAAAAAATCCGTGCAAAAAAACCAACACAATCCATCAACCACGCGACAAAAAAAAACACAAATCAAAACACATTAAAACATACACGGCCTCTAATGCAAGGGGCGTTCACATTCGTGATCGCCCGTCCGGCCCTGTTGAACGACAGGGGCGTACCCAGCGGAGGGGCCCCGGCTACACGGTGCCCCGAAACGAGACGTAACTCAAACGAACAGATGAACCGAATTGAATCGTGTGACTGATGGCGGAATAGTTTCGCGGTGTGGCACGCGAAAACCACTCGGGAATAATGGCCGCCGATAAATCAAGCCGCCTTTTGATGGATGTATCTGCCGACAATGACGAAAAAATAACGCTTTCGGATGTGTGCGGTTGTGATTGATGCGCGATTGTGTTTGTGCTGGGATAGTATTAGTTTTAGGGTTGATGATTCGGCGTAGGGGTGAGGTTTTTGTATGGGGGTGTGGCCGAGTCTTGGTTTTTTCGAGCGAAATTTTCGCCGGAGTTTTCTAGGGTTTATTAGTAATTAATTGAATTCGTTATTGGTCCGTTAGTTGGGGTGAATTCGATATTTTTGAATTTGAACTTAATTTAAGCCATTTGTTAATTTTAATTTAGGCTTTCGGGTAAAATAAATTATTCAAGTTTCAAAATATAACTTTAATTTATATAAGAAGAAAAATAATGATTTTTTTGAGAAAAATAATGTGGAATTGAGTTATATTGCAGGGAAGCCAAATTTATCGTAATTTTCATTTACTGGTAGATCGAATTTTGCATAAAAACCGGAAAAAAGGAAGAAAAACAAAAAAAAATCATAAATTTATATTATACATACCGATATTGACCTGTAATGAAATTCGTAGAGAGTAACACTTATACGTATAATTTAATTTCGCTCAATTTGAATTCCAATTTTTTGGGTTTTCAATAGAAAACTTTAAATTTAAACTCCCTTAAATTTCAAGCATAAAAATATAAATACAATATAAGTCATACATAATAATCAAACAGTCCTTTTTCCAATCACCTTAAACAAACGTACAACCCTCAATTTACATTCATACCGCTCATTTGAAAGCTTACCAACCTCCCCACAAACAAATTCAAATTCGCGCAAACCCAACACGCTTTTCCGAAAACACCAAACGGTCCACACATCCCGTACATACACACACACATACACACGTACATACGTGATCCACCGAAGATCAAAGCTTACCATTATCCCCATCCTTTTGATCCTCATTGTCCCGTTTCCCTCCACACACTCGCGCCGATCGATCGAACTTCGGCATGGGCTAGCTTTCGCGGAACTTCAAAATTTATTTAATGAGCAAATAATTCTGGTGCCGAGAAAGCCGAGAAAGCTCGCCGATTCGCGGAAAGCGCTTTTCTGCGAATCGCGGCCTGCCGGATCAGGAGTCGTCCCTTTTCCGAAATGCGCTTAATATATTGAGTGTGTTGCGCAATCGGGATCATTTCGAGTTTCCAAAAATAAGGTTTTAATAAAGTTTCGGTGATTTTCCGTCTACCGGAAGTTTTAAAGACATAATGAAAACGGCGTCCGTCTGTTTGCGTATAATTTTGTGCAAACTTTGTCGGTAAACAAGAGAGCTTTCATTATTATTTTCTTTAATATAAAATATATAAATAAAACGAGATAAAGTAAAATAACTCGTCCTGTTGTTTTGAATTAAGTAATTTAATTATATAACAAATGTTTTTCGAGCGGAGTTTATTCAACGGTGTTGATTTAGTAAAAAGAGTCATTAGATTTCGATCGAGAATTCGAGGATTGTTTTTGTAGATATTTTTGATTTTCTTCAATCTTGACTCTAAAAGCGGATCAAATAGAACCTAATATAAAATAATTTTCGATATATGCATTTAGATTTCAAATACTATTTAGACTAACATCTATTGATCGACTCGCTGAAATTTCACCAATCACAGCTAGGTTTGTTACGCTTGAATGAACGACGAATAACGTTTTACGCTTGGCTTTTGACACTCGTTCTGTGACTGTTTCCTCTTGTTTTATTCATGAAAAATTGATTAAAAAAAATATTCTTTAAAAATGTATTGAATATTTTTTTATAAAAAAATAATTAATTTTATTTCATTCTATAATTACATGAATATTTTTTTATATAAAAAAAATCATTTTTATACTATTTTTGATCTTAATTAAAACATCATCATCATCAGCATCATCATCATAGTCGACCCGTTTTGTGCCCACCAAGGTCTCCCCTTCAAATATTGGGGGTCTAGGATATATACTTTATCCGAGAGTCAACCTCGTATCGATAATTAAAACAAAGATTATAAATTTAAAAATTTTAAATTTATTCACATATAAAAAAACTTATTGAAAAAAATCTTCATTCAAATTGCCATCGTCAAAATAATAAAAAAAAACTATTTTAACTTATATAAACGATTCTCAAACAAAACCTAGTACAATTTCGAGCACCTACCCCAAAACCCCAACCTAACCTAACCTTACTTATCCTAACCTAACATAACCTTCAAATCGATTTAAGCGCAGGGCGTGCACGTGAAATGCAATCTTACACACGTACACACACACGCGACAGTCGAACCACGGAATCATATTAATGGTATCGATTCGGTGTGAGAGGGTGGAGCCCGTGGGGGCGCGGGGGCGCAGGCCGCGGCGGCGCGCCCCGGACCTGGAGCCCCCGCCGATGTGGCTCGCTCGAAGCTTTTCTGCACCATTTTGTGTGCTCCAAATAAATAATTAAAATAGTTTCAAAATATTTTGAAAATTTAGAATACATCATATTTTGTTTGATTCTCGGTAATCCCCTATATATAACAGCGGATTTCTGTGTGTGTGTGTCTGTGTGTTCATTCGTTCGTTCGATGACGCTCGCGGCTTTTTCACGAATATGGTCTTGATGCGTATACACTTAACGTCTATAATATGATATGCCTCTGGTTTTACCTATATGTCGTAATTGTGTCAATAACAAATGAAGTGGTTTTATTAATAAAATATTAAATATTCAAATCGAGTACGGGCATCGGGTAGTCTCTGTCTCTAGCTTTGCCTATATGTCATAAACAAATAACAAATCAACTATTTTGATTCTATTAATTGAATATTAAATATTCAAATCGGGCACACATTTTGAGTTTACACAATCGGGTTTTCACATTTTATCGTTTTCCGTTTCTTAACAAACCAGAGCCGATGTTATTAACATCGGGCTTATATACTAGTTTATAAAATGATTGGATTTTTTCCGATATAAGATATGGAGTTTTCGATATTGTCGAAAATTTGGGTATTTTTTTTAATTAGTTAATTCGTCGTCAAGGTTAAATGGTTTCATGTCAATGGTATATTACATGTCATGCATTTTTGATACTGACCATACCTAATGTCTTTTGATTCGGGTGCGTTCAACACGTCTAGACTGTTAACGTCAAACCATATAAAATAATTAAATAGAAATACTTTTTCGTTGAAGCAAATGAAGTATTAAATTTTTTATTGATTTTACAAGTCTAATTTTGTCAAAGTATTCATTTTCATTAGACTTAAGCGGTAATAGAAGATTTTGATCGCGTATCATTGATTTGAAAATATTTTACGGGGTGATTTTTAGAGATATTTATTTTTCAGCATTTAATGATAATATACTATAAAAAAAATTTCGAGTTTCTATTTTTATATGAAAAAAAAATTTAAGTGAACGTTGTGTATACTTCATATAAATACTTTGTAAATTTTATAAACTTCAACAAATTTAATGAAAGTATACTCTCTATAATTTATTTATATTGTTGTAAAATTCATTGAATTTATTCAGAAGCTTAGAAAGAATTAAACTAATTTAAAAAAATGTATACGTAGAACGATGAAGAATATGAATATTAGAAACCAGATGAAAAATATTTTAATATATTTAAATACCTAATTTAATCCATTTTAGGACAAAATTCCGTATCAAATAAATTATCTCTTTGAAAGAAAAGATTTTTCACAAAAAATTCCCTCGTTACAAAAAATTTAACAAAATTGGCATATTTCAGTTACTATCAAATTAAGATCAATTAAAAACAAGAAAAATATATTTTTAAATTAATCGTTAAAATTAATTAGACAAGAAATGACAAGTTTACGATCAACAGTTCAAGAAAACAGTCATTCAATGGTGAAACTTATATTCAATTTATTTTAATTTTTGACCATGGTTCAAATTAAGATTTCGAAAAAATGGAACATTTTTCATTATAGAATGTCTCAATGAGTAAAGCTAGATCAAAAAATGAAATAAACTTCAAATAAAAACTAGAACAAAATCATAATTATATAATTTATTAGATATCTGTTAACTTTTTTCAAAAAATAAAAAAAGGAATATTTTATAAAAAAGGAATAAAAAAATAAAAAATTGTCTCGACTTAGGGTCGTTTTTCGATCTCTTTTCTTGCATCTGCATTATTATCTAATTCGTCATGTATCCTAAACAAAAATATCAAAAAGTGCTAAAAGTTGAGGTATCATCATCACAACTATAAATACGATTTTATTACAAAGAAATTAATATATTATGTACTACAACGTGGATCATTTCCATTAGTCAAAAACAGTTTGAGCACTAATGAACCATATCGATAACCGAACGAAAAAGTTCAGGAAGTGCTGAACGATTATTTATATTAAGGTAATTAACGTCACGCCGGCTCGACCGTCATCTCTTCGTGCCTCCACTATAAGGAAGACGCGATAAGGAAGACGCGGACCATCGGAGCCGTACACCGACCCCGACAAAATATTCTTTGTTCGTAGTCTGAAACATTCTAGAAAGTTAAATCAAAGAAAGTAAATTGATCTAAGATCATCAACCGCCACCAAGGTTAGCCATTAAGATGACGACGAACTTTATCCCAAACAAAAGCAGTTAGCGACACGTGTAACCCAGACAAAGAAACATTAAAATCCTGTAGGAAAGATGGAAGCCAAATCGATTATATAAGCGGAACATTTTTCAAAGATCGATACCAGACGTTTTCTGAAGTGAAGTGTAAAGTGGCCTGCTTCCTTCAGAGAACTAACTCCGGATTATCTCGGGTGCAGATTCTCTAGAGAGTAAAGTGTTCAGTGTCCAGTGGGCCGGCTTTCTCTGTGGCGTTCTATCAGTCGAACGTCCACGTTTTATAGACCACGTCTTATAATTTTTTTTACCCTTGTAAATTCTGTATTACTTAACTGTAAAATTCTATACAATAAACGCTGTGTCATCGGCTCGAGAACCCTTGGTTTCTTTAAGGAAACCCCTGGACCATCTACCCTTCCTCACACGTGAACAGACTGGATTCACCTATTTCACCTAAACAGTGGCCTAATAAGGGCTCGCAGTCAGCACATCACACCCAACTAAGTGACGACCGTAATATTCGATTAATATAAGCACGAATATTGAAAAAGGGGCGAACATATCCGAATATCGGATAACCGGATATTCGATTGGGATCTCCAACCATCGAACACACAAACCCGAACCGACCAAAAACCCGCCGACTGCAGCACACCCTTAACACAAAACCACCCCCGCAGCGGTGTAGCACATCCCCAACGACAACGCCACGTATGTGACAGGCTTTCGCGCAAACACAACACCGCCGCCCGCCGACGCGCTCGCACGCGTGCCAACCCCACGAACGCGCGCTGTCATCGCGTTTGAATTTTCCGTGAGAGCCTTCGCGCCATCGCGAGTGCGACCATCCGCATAATCGAGTGATTTCGCAACGAAGGGCTGGCATTGGCGGTTTTCGGTCGGTGGTCGTTGGCTGGGGGAGGAACGTCTCGGCCCCGTATAGGTAATTTTGATTTTTTGGAAGGTTTTTGGAATTTTTGTATGCCGGGTGCTTCGTCGGGGTGTTGCGGGTCAGTATTTTTGGGGGGTTTTGTGTTTGAGGGGCGGGTTTTTTTGGCGTGTTGACGCCGTGTGTGGTGCTGGTTATGTCACGTTCGCGGGTAGTTTGGAAGGGTTTTTATTTTTGGGGGTGTTTGGAAATGGGTTGGTTATGGGATTTTTTTTGTTGGAATTATATGCGGATTGTTTTTTATGAATTTTTATTTGTGGAAAATGTGTCTTGATGATTATGTATGTAAAATCAAATACTTCTTTTTTTATATTTTTACCATAAAAAATTTCGGTATATGCGTGATTTTTTTTATCACTGATAATAATTTTATTTTCAAATTAACATTTGAAACATATTTTTTTGAAAGTTATAACGTATGATATGCGAATTGATAGTAAAATAATTTTGAATCTGTCTTTCAAAAAAGACTACTTTTACAAGTTTTGAATAAACCATCTGTAAATCTTTCAATCTAAAAAAATTCCAATATTTTTTTAAAAGGATCAATAAATCTTACACTAAATGTTCATACAAAAATTCAAAATCATATTATTTCAGAGTATTGAAGTTTATTCGATTCTTGTAGTTTTTTTGAATCATAGAATCACAGTTATTCTATTTTTTCGATTGAAAAATGTAAATTTTTTTAATTAAAAAAAATCCATTATTTTTTCAATAATATCAAAAACTTTTACATACTATTTCAAATAAAAACGATATGTGATTTGATTTTAGAATAACTACGAATCTACGAATCAAAAAATCTACTATCAATATTGAATAAAAACTATCAAATAAATTTTTCAATTAAAAAAAAAAATCAATATTTTTTAACAAGATCAATAAATTTTACACTAAAAATTCAAAAAATTACTATATTTCAAATAGAATAAACCATCCCCGACCCCCCCATAAAAATAGCCCAGTTCTAACGGTGTGACACTATCGACAATGTACGAGCCGCTTCGTGCAACTGATAACAATCGGCCTTTTACACTTCGAAAGCTTACACGGAAAACCGAAAGTGCGAATGCAAAAACGTAAATTCGGACACAAAAAAGGGCCATCGGACGCTTTGCATGCGCCGGGCCCAAAAACTGGGCCCATTGTCTAGGGATTATTGGGCGAATTTATAAAGGGTTTGTAGTGCTAAGCGGCCGACCTACACCCCGGGCTATTGTCTAGCAGTATGACCCCATAATGAACGGGGGTTAATTGCAATTGAAAGCTTAATGAGGCTGCGGGGGGTCGAAAGCCACTTATTGGGCGGTGAGCTTTTGGGTTTGTTTGATATATGGTTTTTTTTCTATTAAGATGAAACTGTTTCGAAATTTATGGTTTTTTAATTTGTTTCGTGTTAGGAGAATTTATTTTCATTTTTTTAAACTATCAGATTGGGGAAATTAAATATTGTATTCATTTTTATAAATTCATGCTTTTATATAATTTGAAATTATATAATAATATTTCAAAACACTTATTAGTATTAATATTTTCATATTTTTATAAATTTTCATCATGAAAATGATTCAAATCGAAAAATTTCTTAGAAACGAAATATTAAGTTCAAATGATTATGATTCAATACGTAATATTAAATCTTTATATCATAAAGCATACGTTTTGTATGAAATTATCTGTGTTTCGTGCGTCGCATGGGCAATTGACCTTTTTGTAAATAAAACGGCTGCTGATTGCGTTGAACTTTTGCATTCTCGAACACAAAAAAAAAATGAGAAAAAGTAGGAAAAACGGTCACGCAGCAGTCGACTGATTAACATCGACCTCGTTTTTCCTACGCCGCCGAGGAAAATCGCTTTTCCGAGTGGCTTCTGTGGGAAAACCTTTGTATATAACACTTTCGCTGGTCGCGCGAAACTTTTCGCTTTCGTGATTGATGGCCGTCTTGTTCGCGTGGCGTATTTATTATGCACATTGTCCTATTTTTAGTTTTGTAATAGTAAATTTTTGTGTCGTTTGTAGTTTTGCGTTAGATGCTTGTGTTTTGAAAGTCGATCTTATCGGAATCAATTAATTTTGGTAATATTTTAATTTTGGTAGAATTTATAAAAAAATTTCATACCGTAAAAGAATATGTCTTTGTAAAATTTGTGTGAAGTTTTATAATTTTTCAACTTTAAAACTAAAAAGTTATGCAATCTTAAAACTACACGTTGGCTTTATAAAGGCTTTCTATTTTTAAGATATATTTTCAAGTTAAGTACTTAGAAAGTATCTCTCAATTTTTCCCTTTTGATGACATGATACACTTAAAGTTTTCAATAGAAAATTTTCGAAGCTTTCAAGAATATTAACTTTCAATGGAAACATTTTTACGATAACAAGCATATGTATTTCCCGCTATAGAAATATAACACATAGCGCTATCTCATTTACGAATTGAAATATTTTCATCAGTATTAAATTCCATTTTCGCATATTGCTAAAACACGTTTTAGATTTATTGTGCGGTGAGAGGTTTCGCGGTCAGCCTTTTGGGCTTCGTTACGAATCCAACACATGTCAGAGGATTTGAAAACGTATTCTCACTAATTCTTAGACATTCCGGCTTTACTTAAATTTAATTAATTTGATGTAGAATAATGGCTGACTTGGCCTTTTTGTGGAAGGCTTTCTAATTTGATTTCGCAAAGAAGGAACTGAAAATGTATAATCCTTGAACCGTTATTTTACATAAAATAAATCGTTGGGACTTTGGTTTTTTTATCCGTAATAAGTAATATTCTCAAAAGTGAAATTGACTTGATTTAGAACGAGAAACCTGTTCAAAATAAATGATCATTGAAAATATTTCATATCAATTAATCAAAATGGTTTTATTGCTCCATTCATATTTTCTGCATTAATTTATCAAATTAAATTCAATGTTATTTGGTTTTATTATTTTTGAATTTATTTTCAGAATATTCAGTAAATAGGTTAGTTTTGAAAGATATTAATTTTCACTTCACTTAAAGAAAAATTATAGTGACATATCGAAAAATATAAGTACAAAAATGATTGAATGCTTTATTTTAGGTTCGATATGCGTGTTGTACGCAATTCATCTACTCTAACGAATTTCGAACTTTATAATACAAAAAAAAAGTTTTCCATCTCCTCTTGAAAAAAAACGAACGATAATGGATTAAACTTTCACGTTTAAATTAACTCGAAAATTCCATCCACCGTGCGCGCTCAAACCTTTATCATTACATATTTTCGTTTAATAATTACAAATACCTCAATAATTTTTAACCAGCCTTAGGTTGGTTATATATCATAACTTTATACTGTATAAACTTTATTGAAAACAATTATTAATAAATTTTCAACATTTATATTGATTTTGATTAAATTAAATTCTAATAGAATTTTTCGATAATTCGTCGGAGTATCGATCGTTTTTCTTCCGAGGTGTAAACGAAAAACCTTTTTTTTATGATCCTACATTCGTTAGTGGATATTTTTCGTTTTTTTTTTGCTGAAAAGGGCGTGTCCTGCACACGCACATCGGTGATAATTAAGCCTCGTGTGACGTCACCCATGGGATTCGAACCGCTGTTTTCGACCCCATAATTCACACAGTGAATCCGATATAAAAGGCTAACCTGTGGATACTGGTGTTGTAGAATGCTAAGTATTCTAATACACCATTTGATTATTTTTCCAACAACAATAAGTATTATATAATATTATTTTGATTTAATTTGATGAAATAAGTTGTGTACATATTAATTAAGGGGGTATTCTATAATAGTTTGAAAGCTTAAATTTCATGCGTTTTTTCGAATGCGAATTAAAAAAAAAAATTAAAAAAATTTCCACTGTGAATTTTTTTATTTAGTTTTTATTTATAAAACACAATAATTTTAAATAAAAAAAAAAAAACAAAAATTGATCTAGTTATGATTTTGTGAAGTGAGGCCTAAAAAAAAGGTGTGTCGAACTTGTCATGATTCCAAACCTCGTAATTTTCTGAAACGAAAAAAACAAAAACAAACTTAATTAGTAACGACATCGCTGTTCGCTGAACCATGGAAAAAAATTGATATTAAATTAATTTAATTTAAATTTTTTTTTTTTGCAAAATGGCAACGATTTGAAAAAAAATTTTCTTCCATCTCTTTTTTGACTTTCGCGAATTTTTTAAAAATAGCAAAAAATATTTTCTTTTAAAATCCGAAGTTTGCCTTCTAGAGAAATATACAAAAAATATTTTTCCAAAATTTTGAGTAAATCGGTTAATTAGAATTTAAGATATCATCAGGTTGAAAAAAGTAGTTTCGAGAAAATCGCGTTTAAAGTTTTGGACAGTGCAACTGATTTCATACATTGGGCCGTCACAAAAACAGATGTAACTCTTAAAATAATGCTAATTTAAAAAAATCCTATTAGACACATATTTTCAAAAGTTTAGACTTAAAAAATATGAAAAAAAAAATCGTTTTTTTTCGAATTTTTAAACTAGAATACTTCCTTAATTGGATATATTTTCTCAATCGATTAATTCAAATTAAAAAAAAATATATATATGTTTTGATATGTAAAGATTCATCTGCAAAAAAATATAGTATGTATATAATAGTTCATTTTTGATTTATAATATTAAAAAAGTAATATTTAATTCACAGAAAATTACCTAATATGTGAATCTTGCGTTCAATTGTAGGCAACCACGTACTGGCGCGACACGTCCGTCCAATTAAGATCACCAATTGTTATTATGATTATTTTAATTTAATTCCGAAATTCCCATGTAATTATTCCGCGACCGTAACGTTTCGCACGTTTTGTGTATTTTCCGAGGCACATTAAGAAATTGGCGAATTTCGGCGCTAATCGCACAAATTGCTTTCTTTAATTACAAGGAGACGTCCTCCGGGCGTTTGCAGAGAAATCTCCTAGAAACATAAAGCAATAGGCATTAGTCGTAATAAGCAAAGTTTTAATAGGCCATAAAAATATTCTTTGTTACAAGTATGGAGCTCAACTAAGAGGATAAAGCGTCCCATTAATAAATGGACCGTAACGCGTGCGTGGAACTATTGAGACCTAGCTAAATCTGTGCTTTTTTGATAGTAAATCGAAATTGAAACGAATCGCCCATACGGAAAAATAAATGAAGGATGGATTGCGCTAAAACCAAATTTTGTTGCTGAAAATCGATATGAATGAAAAACGATTAAAAAATCTATTATAATATTTGTTCTGTGTAAAAATATCCGAAAACGTTTCTCGGGAAATATTATTTACTTCAAATTCCAATATTGTTTCAAATGAAATTTTAAGGGCCGCTAATGCGGAAAGTTTCGTAATCCTTTTATCGAATAATTTATGTTAAATAGTTACAAGCTTAATTTCCAAACAGCGAAAATTTGTTACGAAAACACGATAGTATTACGCGACCTCCACTACGCAACACTATCGCGAGAATCTCACGACGCTAATAAATCTGAACATTTTTGGGGCACGACGAAAAAAAAACCGATACACAAATAAACGGCCAAAACTTCGTTATTTAATGTATAAATCTGACCCAGCTGTCCAATGGGAAAGTTGAAGATGCCAATCTGTGATATATCGAAATAGTTCGGGTAATGGAGTCGATTGCGGCATTGATTTTCCGCATATGTGTCTTTGAATGCACAATATATGGATTGTGGTCGAATGCATGGGTGGCTTTCGTATTGAATTGATTTAAACATACATAAATTATTATATATTAGAATAATTGCTCGATTGGAACGCCATTTGTGCGGTTCAATGCAAGTCGATTGCAATACGTGAAATATTATAATAAGGCGTTACGCAATATTAGAATTTGTCATATTATTTTATTTGTTAATATGTATATTTGAAATTTCACCCAATCGTCTTTATTACGGTTCAAGGAAGGAGAACCGATTATTTTTATAATACGGATTTTTCACTTTAATATGGTAATAAAAAAAATGTATTATTATGCCATCACGGTAAAATTCAGTACGTTTGGTTATAATTAAATGTATTTAATTTTAGATATTATATTAAATTAAAAAAAATGTTATTTGATGATTTAATTTGGGGAATTTTTTTCAATATTACACATTTTTTATAAAGTAAATTTGTATTTTATCAACCGAATCTTCTGAGAAATTTTCAAATTGAAATATAACTTAGTAATTCGATCCAGTTTTTCACTAAACATATGAAATACTGTTTGAAGTCCATTTTTATTTAATTAAATAAATCTTAATATATTTTTTAAAATACACGAATATTCTAAACTTCAAATTAAATCTTTTTAAAAACACTTTTTTTTAAACTTCAAATTGATATTTTATTGATTATTATGGTAACTATTTTAATAATACTTTCCGATAGTTGAATTAGAAGTTTACAAGGTTTGATTTGGTGTTCAAACCGTTGAAATGAAGTATAAAAGGTTGAATTTAAAATTTATAAAGTTGCAAAATCTGTATAAAATATAGGTGGTATAAAAGATAGGAAGGTATAGGATAAATTTTAAAGAGTTGATCAGTCATGTTATTTGGAACATTTTAAACCATTCTCTAGTCCAGTGTTTCCCAATCTTTTTTGTACCGTACCCCACTTCAACGTATTCAAAAATATCCATGTTCCCCCCCTATTAATTTTTTTTACCCGACGAATTCTGAAAAAAAATTATTGCTTCAAATAAAATAAAATAAAATAAATTAAAAAAAAAACATATTCAATATAAACTATTTTTATTAAATTTTCATAAATGAATATTATAATATGTATAATATATTATGTTAAATTACTACTCGAAAGAAAATTTGTGCGATCCTTGAGCTTGATGTGAGTTGCAAATAATTTTTATTTGGGGTTCTAATTTGGTCAATTTTAATCTTAAATCTCTACAGTTTTTTTTTCCTTCCTTAACCTCGTCTGTTATGGTCTCTATGGTATGGTGTAATCTCTACGGTTAGTGATATCAAGACGATTTCGTTTTTTTAATGACAAATCACTTACAGCGCTAAAACCGCATTCTGTAAAATATGATGATGGGAATGGCAACAGTGATTTATTTAACCCTCAAATAGGAATACAAGAATCAATATCAGCAAAAAGCAATCAAAAATTTACTGAAATAAATGAAAACTAGTTTTTTTTTTTGATACAGCTTGTTTTAAAATTTTTTTATGTAATATTTCAAAACACACGACTTATCACCTCTTCAAAACTTATCCTAAACCTTCGAACCACCCAATATATAAGGGCTAGACGTAAAATAATTGTTTTACAGCACAATAATCAAGGAGACCGTGTCAGTGTCCCGGCAATTAAACAGCAAACCCAACCGGACGATTACCATAAAAAGACATCCTCCTCATCAACGAACACCACCTTTCCAAATCCACCATCCCACGGCCGCGAAGCACATCACATAACACTGAACATTAGAAATAATACTCGCGCGAAATTGAAAACGCAATTTTCATTCTGCGCGAGCGTCGCTTCGTTTTGATGTTGATTGCGTTCCCCAACAGCCCTCGGACAAGAAGTTCGCCCACCAACTTTTAATGATATTCATCTCGAACTGTGTCGGCAGTTAATGAGTTTACGGCCCTCGAGGAGCGTTTTTAACTTGACGCTTCATCAACGCGGAAATAAGAACGGGAATGTGCGCGAGTGCGCTCGATCGCGGAGTTCTGGCCGTTTTTTCGCTTGTTTGTTTTTGCTTTTTTGGGCTCGCGCGTGTGTGCGTTTCAATTTCGGGGGATTTTAGAGTGTCGTTCGTTGTGAAAAGTGTCGAGGTGTCAAAGTTTTGGCGCGCCGAGGAATGGCGTTTAATTTAATTGGATTCGTTTGGCGCGACGAGTTTTCGATGTTTGTTTCGCGGGTGTGGATGTATTGAATGGTGAAAAGCAATAACTGTTTCGGAGGACGGAATTATTAATTTTAAAGTATTGGCGAAGTTCGAGAAAAGTAAATAAATTTCGAAGTGTGAACATCAGTACATGTTGCGATATAATATTATATATTCGGAATTTTTCCATCTCAGCGATTTCTATTTATATAATAAAGATTGAATTATTGATAAAATAGAGCAAACGATTTTCATAGAAACTTTTTCGTAGTTAATAGAATTTTTATTTGATAGTTTGATAAAAATACATCCATTTCTAGGTATGCAAAGTAAAAATATTTCAAAAATACTAAGAAATATTTAAAAAGAATGAAAAATGATTTTATCAATGTAAAAGCATTATTAAAATATTTAACTATTTCCTTAAGATTTTTCGTCATTTATATATATCACATATCTTTTACAATGTAAAACTATACGAGTTAAGTTTAACAAAATTCAAATTAATTTTATTCAAACTAAATACAAATAAGCATAGAACAAACATCAAAATCCATCAACACTACTTAAAATACATCAACAAAATCCTCACGAAATTCCAAGACTCAATCAACAAAACGTACACAACACAAAATAAACATATCAAATCAAAATACACTCGATGGGTTAAGTCTATTTGTGTTTTAATCGAGTGTTCGCGGATGCGCGTAATCATAGAAAGGTTCTCCTAGATTCGATTTGGGCTTAACGGTAATTTTATGGGACGCTTATTCGCGAATGGGATATATTATATGGGGAGCGACGACAGTGCACAAACAATTTCTGCGCTAGGATTCGTCCTTTTGCCCCTATATATCCTCGTTTTCTTCGTGTTTGTATATGTGTATGTTATAATTCTCTTTAACCGGTACGTCTCCCGGGACGCAACGGGTTAACGAACGTCCCCACGAGAAAGTTTCGCGCGCATTTCGAATTTCGCTAAATTGTTGTTATAACGGATCATTTTTATTTATATTTTATATATGGAATTTTAGATTATTTGTGATTGATTTTTGGACGGTTTTTTTGAAATTGAATTGATGAGTAGATCATAATATTTATTATATTTCTACTTAATATATTTGTATCAGTATGTATTGTTGAATGTATAGTATAATAATAGTTTTCCCAGAATATTAAATTTAAACGTTATATGTATCTGTCAGTAAATAGATAATGGGGACAATTAAAATGCGTATTATTTAAAGAAATTGTGCATTTAACCCGAGTATTTAATAAAATTAGTGTGCATTAAAAAAATAATGTGTGAACTTTGCACGAGCATTGAAATGAGTATATTAGAGAAAATGTTTTTATCACTGAAAAAATATCTGTACCTTAAAAGGAATAAAATGTGCATTAAGATGAATAGAAATAAAGGATCGGCAACGCCGTATACACAAACAGGGTAAAATACCAACCGCATGATCATTACTCACAACTTTCATAATATAATCAAATTGGACTAAATTGTTACTATGAAATTTATTTAAAATCAAAATTTTAACAAAAGGAAGCATTGACAGTTAAGCAAAGTTGCCACCTCTCGATCATTTAAATACACAAACTATTCTTTCTTTTGCTCATTTTATATTTTTCAATACTCACTTTACAATGCACAAAAATTTCTTCTATTGCACACTGCAAACAAAACGACACTCAATCCTCGAAATTCATCATTAACAACAAAACGCAAAAACCAAACAACCACCATCAACCACAAAACGACAACCGCAACACCCCACCGAACTCCACTAATTGGCCGACCCGCGACTCCGCCGACCCGGCGACGTTTATTAATCTTCCCTGCAAAGACATACATATTTATTTATTTATATACGAAATAATTTATCATTTCCAGGCCCGCTGAGCGCACATCCAGCCCACGGGCCCGGTGATTGATGGAGGCGAGCACTTTCGGGAAAGCGGCTGTTAAATTTGGAAACGCGCAAAGTTTCGATGACGTTTCGCCTTCTGGTCGCGTTGTTTGTGTTGTCGTGTCGTTGTTAATATCGTATCGGTTTTGGGTCGGTTCAATTATTTCGCAATTTGCCGGCCGTCGACGAGATAATCGCTGTCGTTGTCGTCCGGGTGGATGATGGCTTCGTTATGGTCGACGGGTCGTTTGTGTATGGGATTTGGTTGAGGGTTGTTTCGTGTGTGATGAAGGATTGTGTGCGTTTGTAAAAATTGGGTTGAATTAAATAAATTGTTAAGCTTGATTCGGGGAGTTTTGAATATGTAGGATAGCTTCGAATTGTTTTTGATGATTGAAATTGAACGTTAATTTGAATTTACGTGTATTTTGAACTTAATTAAAGTTTTGAAAAACATTTACATTATTGATTGTATATAATTATTATATATTGAAATAGTTTATAAAACAAAAATTTGAATATATTTTTTAAGTATAAATTGAGCAAAACATTATGAAATAATTGTTCATAACTATTAAATGGTAAAAAATGAAAGATTTTCTAAAAAAATTTATTTTCATCATATAAAAATTGAATAATGTCTACATTTTCAATTCCCAACATTTTTATTGTTGTATAACACGTTATACTGATAATAAATAGAATAGAAATGTAGCTATTTTTCTATATATTGATCATACTATAAATTGCTTAACTTGAGCAGATTTTATTGATTAATTTCAAATACTTTTTCTACATTTAAAAAAAGTGTAGTTTTATACTTCAAATATAACGTTTTTAACTTAATATTCATCGTTTTTTACATCAAATTGAATGTCATATACTTCAAATTGGATTTTTTAGATTTCAAATTCAATTATCGAAAACATTATTAAAATCCTTACCATTGTAATCAAGGAAATTAATTACCATGAATTCTTGTTGATTTCATCAGTTACTGCGATAAAAATCTTATTGATACTTTCGCATAGTTAATTTTGAAGTGTAAAATATCAAATTTGAAATTAAAAACGTCCAATTTAAAGTACAAAACATGTAAAAACTGCACACGTTAAAACTGTATATGATTCCAAACATAAACCAGCAACAGCGACAACTTTCATTAAAAACTCGCAAACTCGTTCACCGAATTCCCAAAAAAACCCCACCATTCACCCATTTGCAATCCAAAAACTATAACCAAACCCGAATCCGACACGAAACCCGAAACAAAGCGACACATTTTATTAATTCATCCTGCCGAGTGTATCGGCTGAGAGCACACACTTAATCGCTTTATAATTTCGAAGTTGTCGGCGCCGTTCGTTCGGAACGTTCCGAACAAGAGCACACTAAAATTTTGCGGCTTAGAAAGCGAAAGTTCCACAATCCATTTGTAGTTTAAAAGCGGACCTTTAAAACTAGCGCTTGTAGCTGCTAATGCAATAATTTTGTTTGAAATTGAACCGGACTCGGGAACGGTGCGGCCGTGTAAGCAACTTACATTGTGCTCGTTGTTTGGCCGTTTGTTGGATTCGATTGTGTAACGGGTATTCGGGTTTGTTTTATTTTCGTGTTGGGCGAATGGGATGTTTGTTTATTTGATTGATTTTTGATTGAAGTTGGTTTTTGTATGTTGTATTGGATGGTTGTTGTATGTGATCTGCTTGAACCTATGGCATATCGCTCATTATCATCGAACGATATATTTTATTACGAATTGATTTCAGAAAGTTAAATTTATTAATATTTTAATTGAAAATAATTTCGGTGTACTTGAAATGGTTTATATAATATATATTTTTAGTTCAAAAGTTTGAAGTTTGGTTACTAATTCGATTATGAATATAAAACTATTATATTATTAATACAAACGAGCATTGAAACTTTCCGATTTTATTTCATAAAATTTGTATTAGAACTTAATTTAAATAAATTATAATTTGAATTTTATTTCGAGATAATCAATATAATGTATTATATAAGTTATATATTTGATAAATTACGACTTAAAACAACCCTTATAATACGAAGATTTATAAATTGAATTTGATATTTGTAATAATGAATAGATATATTGTAGAAAAGATCACGAAACCTTAACAAAATGAAACACCAATAAGAAAATTGTAGATACTTAGATTTGAAGTTATTTCATTACTAGTATATAGGCCCGAAGTTAATAACATCAGCTGTAAACTACGTAATTATATATATAAAAATTAAATCTATGGAAAAACATTTTATAACAGTTCCGTTGCGAAAAGTCGATGCCCTTTTTTATATATAGAAGATAATGTATAGGCCCGATGTTGATAAAACCGGCTGTGAATTTATAACCATACTATTACGTAATAAAATAAAGATAACAAAGATTATAGTCGTTATTATAATGATCATAAAGACTAAATTTGGAGGTCGCTATTTTCGAGCTCGAGAATGATGTAAATAGTGATTATAGCCATTAATTTAATGCGCATACAGGCTAAATTGGAATGGCAAAGCCAGTAGTAACATTTGCTACCCGATGCCCGTACTCGTTTTGAATATTTAATATTTAATTTTATTAATTAACCAGTTCATTTATTACTGTCACAATTGCGACATATAGGCAAAGCCAGAGGCAGTAGGTAATAAGCATCATACTATAGAAG
>JAOXNN020000013.1:5024562-5039413 GCA_028571205.2 Hydropsyche betteni
TATACATTTTTTTTTTTAGATCTGATGTTATTATATACTTATTAATGATAGTTTTTATGTTTTGTTAAATGAATCGTCCACTAAGAAAACAATATTTTCATTGAAGGTTCTGCAATGAAATAATAAAAAATACAACTAATTGAACATATTTCAACACAGACCATTTAACACCGAACTTTTAGCCGTACATTTCTGAACTTTGCCATAGAGCTTTCGCCCACTTTCTTTCCGAGGGCGAAAGGGAGTGCCCAACTGCATCGGACCAACTATTAAATAAAGCAAGAAAAATAAGACTGTCCTAATTTATTACTGCGGACGAATTTCATGCGAACTTTCGAACGACACGAAACTACCACTCGACTGTTCGAGTTTGCTACTTTTCCGTTTGCGAATCCATTGTGTGCTTGGCACCGCAAAACAGTAGTCAATTTCGCACGATATGCGACACCGATAAACTTTTTTGGTTCTGTCTAATGTTATGGGGTGCTGAAGTCTAGGGTTGTTTTGTTATATGGAGTGTTTTAATTGAGTTAGTTCTATTGCGGTTGCGATGATGTGCTTTTATCTCTGTGGAAATGTGAGATGAAAAAAAATGAGTTATGGTGTGCGAAAAGCTGCTTTTATATAGTTTTTTTAGTATGAAAAATAATTTTACATGGCATGTTGAAATAATTATTTAAAAAGTAGAATTCAAAACTTTTCGGAGAATTTTTGGACGCTTGTGTTGTGTAAAATTTTTCGTATATCGTGATTGTCATGTATAAAGTATATAATTTCGTTTGAATTGCTAAAGTTTTCCATTTCCCTTGTGCACAAATAATTTGTGAAAGCTATAAAATACTTTGTGAATTTCGTTTTTTTTTTATGAAATATGATATAAAACTATTGTCCTTTTATATCATTTTTATGTTTGAATCACTAGAATGACAATTATTTTAAGTGTATATTTTTGCAATATCATATAAAAAAATTAAACAAGTTTATTACACGAAAATATTTCATGTATTAATATCAATATTCTATAAATAAATTAATGTATGTATTTTATTTTGAGAAATCGACTTTATTTATTCTTAAGCTTTTGACATAATCTTTAATCTACATTGGTATATCACGTGAAAATATCTGAAACGTTCCTTATAATTTTTGTCGATTCGAAAACATAAAAATCCGTAATTGCACATTTTTTCTTCAGAACAAGATTAAATCAAAACTTTTCAAAAATAGAAAAATTTCAATTTATATAAAAACTCTTACTAACATTACATATTTTCGATTTATTATACACAATTTGACACAATAAACATTCCACAATCATTAATAACCCAACATCCATCAACGAATTCAATAATTAAACACAAAACACCACTCAAACCATCAACAGCGCAAACAACACTCCCCGTCCTTTCAGCACATAAATATTTCAGAAGCACGCTGAAAATTATACTCACATCAAATGCACATTCCCCAATTAATATTTCAACTAGGGACATTCTAATTGAAACGTCGAGCTTTGCAAAACAGCATACAATTGGGATGGCCGCTGGAAAGCAATTAGCATGACCGCAATCCGCTGAAGGCTTTCGGCTGAAAATTTCATGTTTTTATTTTAATTTTTGTGGACACGTATGTTGTGTGTTTCGGGTGGGTGGTCGTTAGTGGGGGATTATGGTTGTTTATTTTGTTTTTAGGGAAAATTTCAAATTATATGTTTTGTACATTGTAATAATACTATTTTTTAATACTAGATAACTTGTGATACAAATTATACGAGACTTTTTATTGGAATCATATTTTATGAAATTAGTTTATTAACGGAAAATATAGTTGATTGGATTGTTTATTTTATTACTTCCGATACGTTTGTTTTTATTGATATTGATATTTGTATTTATTACGTATCCTTATTTATATCAAATTATATAAATCTCAATAAAATATTATATCTGCAATACAAAAAAATAATTTCCAATGTGATAATTTCTTGACATTACGAACCCAAACTCACCTTTCAACATAAAAAAACCAATACGAAAATTTTAAATATAGCTCCATCTTCATTTAAAACCATCTCAACCTTCTTTTTTTAATTAGAATAAATATTCAAAGCTCGAGTGCGAAAAAAAATGAATAACGACCATAAACGTGAAATTAATGGCGTCACTTAAGGAATTGATGTTGCCCATTATAAAATCGTAAATCGTCATGAGGGAGCGTATGAAAGAGGCCTAAAGAGGTTCGCGGTAACCATAAATATCAATATTCAAAATCTGACCGTTAGTCTTACAAGAAAATACACTTAAAGTGTCGGAAAATGTGTGAAAATATATAAGCGCTTCGGAAAAGTTACGAAGATGTCGTTTTAATTGATATAACCGTCGTGGTAATTAGATTTCGTTTTAAATGTCATTTTTTTAATTGAATATAAAACGAAGGTCGGGTATAAAATTTGTTACTATTTTTTAAATAAAAGTGTTTAAAAAAATAATATCAATATGATAAAATTCTATTCGAAAAATGTTTTTGAATAATTTGACATTCAATAAATATGAAAATAAACCAAAAAGTACAACCAATCCTATTTTTACACGTGGAATATGTTCTAGAGACTACCGAGTAAAAAATTTTATAATAACTATATAATAATAGGATACAAGCTACATCAGTATATTTGGATAGAACTTGCATCCAAATGCACTTTACAAAAAATGTGTAATGTTGAAAAAATTTTGCCATGTAAAATTTTGAAATTTTTATTTGATTATCATAATTACATATATTATATAATAATTATAATAGTGTCCTGGTTTGTACCGAACCCTACCATAGTGGCATAATAATCCATTTTTTTTATACCGTGTTAAAGTAAAAAAAAAAAACGATTCTTCTTTCTTGAACCGTGCTATTTCCGAACCGTGTAAAAAGAGGATTAGGTATATTTCAGAACCGTCAAATGTTTAAGTGTTAACAGACATTCGGACATGGTTACGCGCAACTAATTGATTTGTTGCGAGCTTAACAAATCAATTGATCCGCGTAACCATGTTCGAACGTCTGTTATATTCGAACATGATTACGTGCAACTTATGATTTGTTGCGCTCGCAACCATGTTCGAACGTGTGTTCAAAGGTTTAACTGCACATTATTATTAAGCCGCTTAACACATGATTACACGCGCAACTAATTGATTTGTTGTGTTCGCAAAAAATCAATTAGTTGCGTTAACATTAGTTGTGTTAACATTTTATGATCAAATTAAAAACGATATCAAACCAGAAAAAATAAAATATGCGAAAAAAAATTTATCAGATAGCTTTTAGTTTTTCAATTTCAACTATGCACTATACATATTTTTCAGCGACAAAATCCTGTCATCAAAACTTATTACGACACCGAAGAGGACAGAATTTTAGCAAACTTTATTTCACACGAATATACTCGGACGAAAGTGTAAATATGCGCGTACGACGTTTCGTTGATTTATTGTATGACCGCTCGCTAATTACTTGGAAGCGTAATGGAATTAACACGGAGACGCCTCGTAACGACTTTAGCAACTTTTCAACCCCTAGCCCGCTTTCTCGGCTACGTCCATTATTATATTATACGTTATTATATACGTCCGCAAACAAAATAACTTAATATGCCGTACTATATGCGGGGATGTGCCAAATATTTCGAAAGTTGCGCGATACTTATTAAAATTTTCCGAGAGTCCTGCGTATATTGTGCGAAGTTTCGAATTAATTTTTCGTCAGGTTGTGTTATATATGTTTTGTTTGAATGTGGATTTTCGGCTGAAATAAATTCAGTTGGTTAGTTTCGTTTTGATTATTCATTATGTGTTTTGCAAATTTAAATGATATTATTTTTTTTTATTATATTAGGAGAGGCTTCAAATATTTTTTCAAGATTAGATTATTGGAAGATAAAATAATTTAAAGCGATATTATCTCATAATAATTTTAATACATAATCAAAAAATTTTCGATGAATTATTAAAAAATAAATGTAAAATATTTTTTAAAGTTACATTATACCAAATTTAAATATATGATCTTTTTTAGTACTGTTTTAAGTCCTGTTTATTATGTTCAAGCTAGATAATTGGTCAATATAAGGCTAACCAGTGTATAGGCCCTATGTTAATAACATCGGCTGTGAATCACGTAATTATGTATAAAAAAATTAAATCTATGCATAAATATTTTATAACCGTTCCGTTGCGAAAAATCGATGCCCGTTTGTTATATATAGAGGATAATGTATAGGTCCGATGTTGATAACATCTACTGTGAATTTATAACCATACTGTTACGTAATAAAATAAAAATCAAAGATTATAGCCGTTATTATAATGACCATAAAGACTAAATTTGTGGGTCGCGATTTTTGAGCTCGAGAATGATGTAAATAATAATTATAGCCATTATTTTAATGGGGATACAGACTAAATTGGAATGGCAAAGCCAGTAGTAAAATCTGCTACCCGATGCCCGCAATCGATTTGAATATTTAATATTTAATTAATAAAACCAGTTCATTTATTATTGTCACAATCACGACATATAGGCAAAGCCAGAGGCAGTAAGTAATAAGCATCATATTATAGACGTTAACTGTATATAAAAAATAACTGTATACTGAATATAAAAATAATATTCGCGAAAAAGTCGCGAGCGTCATCGAACAGATACACAGACGAACACACACACACACAAATCCGCTATTATATATGGGGATTAGGTAATGCTAGATATTGTTCAATAAATGATTGATTAATGTAATAATTTTTAAACTCAATCTGATTACCAATTCTCGATTCATATACAAAATAAAATATCCCAAAACACATCCACCGTTGGAATAAAAAAAATTCAGCTATCAACCAGCCCATACACGCTCAAACTGTTGCCTCCTCATTAATTACCTCACACACATCATCCCAACACAAATATGGACACACACACGACCCAAACACAATATATCCGGCAGCTTTGTGTCACTGTCACGTTAATTGCTTCCCTTATTGGTAACAATCGTGCGATAATTCCGGACAGCTTTGTCAACTTTTATCGCGAAAGTCGGCGCGGGTGCCAACGACGTATCTGGGTCATATAATTTTCTCTATCATTATATCCGTGCACGTATGATGTTAAGTGAGCGATATATAAAGTGGCTTTGACGTGTTTTGTTGCATTTGAAGCCTTCGTATGAGCTTTGGAATGTGTCCAAAGATCGTACGTTTCCTTTTGCGCGGTCAAATTATTATGGATGTGTTCTCGTTGTGTTCGTTCACGTTTACGTAATTCGAAATCGTTTTGTTGAAATTTTCCGGTAATAAATCATCGGGTTTGTAGTGGGAAATGGTCTTGGTAATTTGCGCTTTGAACGCTGTTGAGATTGATTAGTGTGAATTGGAAAATATGTAAATTAGCAAAATCGGAATGTAGAAATGTGATGTATGTTAACAACGCTTTCGAATGAGAGGCTCGGCAGTAAATAGTGCTAAGCGACGTTTGTCACTTTTGGATATATTAAGAAAAACAGTTTACATGCATTTAGATGCAAATAAAACTAGGAGTAATCCAACATAGTATTGTCATCTTTTGAGAGAATGTGGAATTATGTATTAATTTCTGTCGTAAAAGTACTAATTTTTGTAGTAAATATTATAAAAAAAACTCAATTTTATAATTTTGGCGCTTAGCACTATTTCATCATCATCATCGTATACAATTCACATAACGTTTACCAAAGTAATTTTTTTTTTAATATAGATATTATAATTTTAAGGAATTGAATATTTTAACTTTTACTTTCCAAATGGTTTTAAATAATCGTTACATAAACTTTCAATTTACTTACTATATGGAAATGATTATATTATACTAAATAAGATTTTATCAATTATTTAAATCTGTCATATTAAATTTTCACCAAATTTGATTAAGTATACATTCGATGAACAAAATTGGATATTTTTTTGAAATGTCATCGGTTAACATTGCGTATTGCGGAATTCGGTGTTATATTTGTTGAACCGTGTTGGGAACTAATTAATCGTCTGTTTTAAAATATATTAACTGCACGCGTCCGCTGTAATTTATTAGGCAAATTAGCAGCTGCGAGAATTTCGAAACCGAAATGTAAAAACTGGAAAATTTAAAGCACACAATAGTACAAAAACCAAAACTATATAACCCGTTGCGACACGCGAATGATTTATTATAACAATTCTGCACGAATTTAATTTCTGCGTCGGCGTTTTTTCACCGTTATTTTGTTTCGTAAATTTTTTCATAAAGGTTGCCTTCTCCTCTATCGAATTATCGTATTTTTCACGTGTGCATGCGATCGTATAAAAATTACCATTTTCTCGCTTTCGTATTATATGCGCGCCGTGAAAGGGGAAAAGTTGCGACACGACAAAGGAAAATTAGTTAGACGTTTTGTTTGCGAAGCTAATTTTCCCATATTCGAGTTCCGAACGTTCATTATGTTCCTTTTATTAGTTTCTACTATGGTATGTAATATGTAAGATGTTTAACTACGGGTCCAATTTAACGATTCGTTACGTTCGATTAGATGGAAAATTACGTTTTGCGCATAAAAGATTCTTTCGTACAATATTTCGCGAGACGGGCTCGGTTTCAATCAAGGAAAACTTTTGTCTGGGAATATTCTGAAAGGTATATATACCTCTGTTTCTAAAAGCGGTTGGAAATTAAAGACTTTTCAGCCGCTATTTCGAAATTTAACCAATGTATTGCTCTACCGTTATTAAAGCGACACAACTTTAGAATTCAAATTCTCGATTACATAATTTAGTTCAGCATTTATGAAACTGTATAATTCGTTTTAAAATAACGGTACTTATCTCGATCCGAGAAAGCTCGCAAAACCCTTTTTAATTATGTCCCTCTTTTGATTATGAAGCGATACAAATCGGATCGCAGTTCATTAAGAAACATCTCCGAATACATTTCTAATAAAATATGAAATACATCTTTGAAACGTCGAGATTTCAGACACTCGATATGACTGGAAGGTCAGAGCATGAAAGGCGGCCATTTCAGAAAAACGAGCTTCATGTAATATTACTTTGCCGAGATGTTCGAATCATCCCCGTTTCTCCGCCAACTGTTGAAAAATGAATCCACCCCTGACGTGTTCGATCGTTTTACAACCCTTCAATGGAGTTTATTTAATTTTGGAAAATGAACGGTTTTTAATCGGTTTGCAGAGTTAATTGCGATTCAAAGTAAATGCGCGATTTTATCGTGCCGACTGTAATTAATGATGTAGTTTTGATTAATCGGGTTTGCGGGATTAACTTGCTCGAAATGTGTTTTGTATATCACAAAACACAATTAATTTCGGATTGATAATATATTTTCCACACAAACGATTCCCATTTTTGAACATAAATTATCCTATTTCGTTGAACGGGCGCCATCAAGAAAACGAATCGTTTTACTTCGACTACATTTTTCGTTCCTTTCGAACGGCATCAATATTAATCGAATCATACATAATGCAAAGATGAAACTTACGCAAGATTCATCATGGAAACAACGGGAATACAACAATAATACGCAACAAACAAAATATTCGAGACGTGAAGAATTTTCCGACCACTTTTCCGTTCGGTATCTGCGTCGCCATAAATCATAAAGTTCTTGTTTCGGTTCAAAGCCGTTCTCAGGTGAAGGCTACCGTGAACTTCAATGGGAAATAAAGAAATATTATATCGGAAGGATGAATTATATCATTTCATTCTTCGGTCGGTCTTTGAATTTTGTAAGAATTAAAAATTATTATTTTATTTGAGTTATTACTTGAAGAAACTTGGTGAACTGCTATACTGGATTTTCAGTATGTGAAAAAGTTATGGGAGCACAATGGTCGTCGTTTCATGGTAGAGAAAGTGATGTTCAATGTGGAAGAAGAGACGTTTGATTGAGGGTGAAAAGCTGACGTTTTACTTTCGGTATTAGTTTTACGATTCGTACAGTCTACGTGGACAGTCGTATTACAAGTTAATATATGACTAGGGTGATCATACGTCCCTTTTTGACCAGGATTTTTTTTCCGTGTTTGCGTTTTTGCCGTCGTATTCGTACAATTTTTGTGTTTTTTCTCGTTTGGACTCGTCAACTGATTAACAGAATACAATTTCCAAACCAAATTAACTAAAGTAAAATCAAAAATGATTTTTAATCAGGGGTAAATTTATAAGTTTCTAAAAATTGAATTAAAAAAAAATTCGTTATATAATATAATGAAATTTATATTATATAATAAATTTATCTACAAATGTTTTTTTTAATATTGTAGAAAATGATTCGTAATATTTAAGTATTGCGTAGTGTTCATTTCAGGTTGGTACAAATTTCCCAACGTAAAATAATGTTTTCGAGAAATTCACAAATTAAAGGCAGGATCAGTTAATTCTGCTGTTCGGGCTTTGCTCTCGGTTTACAATTCAAATTATTCAAAATTACGACATACTTATTCCGTTATGATAACTTCACGCGCGATAACGTCCCTCTTTTGCATTGTACAAATTATTTTTCATTGAGCGTGAAATTATTAAATATTATTCACGCTCGAGCCTCCGCGCCGCTTTGCATTTAATATTATACATATCGAAAACATCTTCCGCCCTAAGCGAATAATCCACGTACACTAATTTCGCACAATCGAAAACAATTCCGAATCCAAAAAAGCGGCCGAGCCGCAAACAATCAGCACATCAAACCTCACAAATCCGAAACCTCAAAAGCTCGAAATCCCTACAGCCCTCGCAACAATAACAAAAGCCTCCAACGACACCCCCAAATCCGAAACGAACGCATTATACATTATTTATGCCTAACACAAAGGACAGACGACCGCATTCAAAACAATGAGCGCAGACGTAACTTTCCGTCTGCAAGCCGACATAATTACGTCGTAAAATCGGGACCGTGTTTTCTGGGGGCAGAGCCCCGGGCCTGGGGCTCCTGGGGACCCTTGGGGGCCCCGTTCGATCAATACGCCGCTTCAAGTTTGCCAAATAAATATAAAGAAAGTTGTTGTGTGCTGTTGTTGTTGATTTTTGTAGAATCGATCGGAGTTGTGTCTGTTTCGACGTATTTTGCAATCGTTCCGTGTTGGTTTGTTTTTTGAAGATGTACTGCGTCTGTTTGGAATCGATTTAGAAAATAAAAGTACAGGGCAGTTTAGAGTGTATTCGTTGGAAAGGTATTAAGTGAAATGTCCTTTTTAAATTCTTGCAAAGCACGTTTGGTGCAACGATAAAATTTTATAATTCATTGTTTAATTTTAGTTTTATTTTTTCGTTTATTACTTAATAAATTTACAATGAATTTTTAATATTTTTAATGAACCTAATAAAGAATTTAAAATAAAATATTTTTTTGTAACAAAAATTCTTGAAACATTATTATGAATAAATCTTTTTTTTATATAACTGAAAATTGAAATATTCTACTTTGTTTTTCGATTAATGCTTTTAGCGTTGTTTTCAATGAAAAACAAATAAATAAAATATTCCCGTATATTTTTATTCGTATGCTTTTCGCATATTCACCGAAAAAAAGTATACGTAAAAAATATGCCTGCGATGCAAACGAGTTAAAGTAGATTTGGCGGTTTTAGTATAACATATTATAAAACTCTGAATCGTACTCGTAATCCCGTCTTTCGTAACTCCATAATATATATTTTTGACGTAAAAAAGTAACGAAATAATATGAAAAAATATATATTTTTCTGGGTCATACTCGTCTAAAGAACGTACACACATATACACTCGAAAAACCGAGATCAAACTGAACAGATTGAATATAGCTAGAGTGGGATACTAGCAAAGAGAGATTTCTATCGTAAAACTTTAGCTAGAGTATATCACAGTGTAGTTTTTTTCTTTTCATACTATTCGAAAAGCCTTTGCGAAAAAGAGCGTTCACATCGAAATGGATCTAATTAATTCGGAATCGAAAACGAATTAATTCCATCTACACTTTTATCGATTGGAAAGTTTTTTATCTTCCTAAATTAAATTTTATTAAATTATATATTTCACTCATATGATACAATTCATAAATCATATTTTATTCGAGTGGACCCGAAAGTTTTCAACCTTTTTTTGAAATATACGACAGCTTTTTTTACCTCTCGCATGAATCACGTTTATTTAAGATAATGATAATGTATCACACGAAATCCAATTTTATCCATAAAAAAATACATAAAACTCTCGTAAAATAATCTTTATCGAATTGTCGAAGGGAAGTTAACACACTTCAATAATCTTATATTCCTTTCGAAATATTGACTCGACACATAAATTGTATTGTGAATTAAACCTTTTGTGTCGCTCTTCTTCGGTTTCGTTCCGTCGAAACAATCAGCTCTGCAACATTATTGAATTTAATATTTTCACTTCGAATAAAAAAACAAATATTTAACGAACCGTTGAAATGATCAATGTATATTTGTATATAACTAAACAGGAAGGCGACGGGAATTAATAACAATTAAAGCAATCTTCGACAGAACGAACGTCGATTTTAATTGCATTCAACATTTTTTTCCGAATCCCATTACCCAGTCGGGATCCCCTGACCCGGAACTCCGGGATGAAGTTTTAATTGGGAAACGGCACAGGAAGGCTTTCGAGGAAAACCAATATAACGTGAACGGTCGCTCTAACGTGGCAAACAGAACTGGACTTGCCAAGATATATGCTACATTAAACTTTCGAATGTTAGAAACAGCCATTTCAAAGTGCATTTTGTCAAATCATCAATTGAAGTGAAAATATATAAAATATAAAAAAAATATATCATGAACTATCTCAATCGGAATAAAAATAAACGTCAAAAATTGCCCCTGGACCTGAATTAAGCTCAATTTATTAATATTATATATTGTGTAGTTATTTTGAAAATGTTCGACGTTAGCGTACTGGGGGGACATTAAATAATAATTCAATAATGAACCCGGGGATCTATCTCTCGTCCAAATTCAATTTATGCGAAAATTTTCGACCCGATAAACGCAAAGTTCGTATATACCATTAAATTTTTCTGGTTCATTGATTGCGCATTCAAAAACGGTCCCGTTTAAACGGGAGAGAGAATTTTTCCATTGAATTCTCGATGGGAATTATTATATTCGAATACATCTCTATCGTTTGTGAAATTTGAATATAGTCCAAACGATTCGTCACATACGGCGATGGAATTAAATTTTTCTGTTGTTTCAATAATTGGAAATGAAATCATCCGAAGTTTTATGCGCAAATGGTTAAAGTATAAAATTTGCTTGCGACATCCATTAAAATATATATTAATCGCAACGGGAAAACTTTCAAATTATCATTTTAATAAGTTGAGAGAATTTTATTTTCATATATTTTAATTTAAGATGTAAAACAATGTCATTAATATTCCCATAATTCAATTATGTAGTCAAAATTTATAATGCGTAGTAATTTGACGTCGTTTGGCAAACATTCAATTCGGCTGCTTCATATTTCATATTCAAAATTAATCTGAAAATCAAACTGTCTAAATTAGAAATGAACATTGCAATAATTCCTTTAACGCATGACCGAATCTATAATTCTCCACTCCATTATATTCTCGTTTTAACTAATAAATTGAAACTGAATACAATTTTACTATAAAAACAAATGTGTAACGAAACAAAAAAGTACATACAAAGCAGCTATTCTCTATTCATTCACTCCTAGAAAATCCCCGAAGTCAAATGAATACAGATGTGAAATTTCGTTTGGACACGCCGAAAAAAAAACAAAACTAGTTTGTGGTTCAATGCTTTAGTTTTTTTCATGTAATTATTTCCAATTTAATACGATCATTAGATTGATATTACACAACCCTAATTATACTTCTGAGTCTAGTTTAGTGAAAGATATTTTCTTTATTTATATCCTTAAAAAGCATTTTTTTGTATTATATGATAAAAAATCCTCAAACTTCTGATACTAAAGCTTTACATTTCAAATTCAAACTTATAAAAATCCAAAAAAACTTTTTCAAATTAAATTCAACTGGTGGAAAATATTATTAACAAGACCAATACCATAATGAATTTTTCAATTTGACATTAATTTCACATACATAATTAATGAAATTTTCAATAAATCGATCTGAAATTATATACCATAGATATGTAGCTAACGTTTTTTTTTAATTGAAAAATTAATAAAATAAATTTTTGATGGTTGAATATGATTAGTAAAAGGTTAAATTTGAAGTACAAAAGCGTGAAATTATATCGAAATGTCTTTTTCATTCAATTACAAAGACCTGATTAATATAAATATTTTCAAAAATTGTAATATACTAGTAAATGGGCCCGATGTTAATAACATCGGCTGCCTGATACCCGTACCCGATTTGAATATTTAATATTTTAATTATTAAAATCAAAACAGTTTATTTGTTATTGTCACCAGACGTCATATAGGCAAAGCCAGTAGTTAGTAAGTAATAAGCATCATATTATAGACGTTAACTGTATATGCATAAAGACCATATTAGAATCAATATTATGAAAAGCCGCGAGCGTCATTCGAACACACACAGAAATCCGTGATTATGTATTAAATATATCTATGCAAACGAACGATTGTTTATTAACGAAATCTATTATATTTAATTCGAAATATTTTCATCAATGTTACACATACATCATGAAAAGTAATAACCATACTATAACGTAATTATCGCGCTTTTTAAAAATTAATTATTTATTAGAGACATCTATCGTGCTTAAAATTAATTAATTAATTAATTAATTAAATATATATTTTAAAAAAAGAGAGAAACGCGTAAGGGACTGATAGCCTGGTGGTTTGATCGCTCGTTCATGTACAGGGACGTTCAGATGGACCCAAGTTCAAATCCCGGGCGACCGCGATTTTTTAATTCGAAAAAATGATCGTATCGACGGGTCGATCATTTTAAAGTCGCGAGCGTCATTGAACAGACACACAAACACACACAAAAATCCGCAATTATATATAGGGGATGCCTTTAATAATTTTCTATATAATAAATAAATAAAAAAAACATAATAAAATCCATTCATAAAACAGCATTCCTTATCCACTCTACACTTACTTTCCCACCCCAAAACACGAGACCCCATCAAATTTTCCGCAAACACCGTCAACTACACCTCACTCCCGCAACCGAAAAACACACACCTACACCCCCCCCCTCCAACACAAAAAGCTTGCATTTTCCACAGCCATTGCAAGTCGACGCGATGTTACGACCCGATCTTGTACATTTTCGCCACTGGCAACCCGCCAATGGCGGCTCCAGTCTGCCGGCCACGGACGCTGCAACAAACACGTCCGATATTACTATTTTGGTGGAATTTTCGGCACACAAACACGCGATTTGCGAGCTCTGTGTATGTGAGTGTGTGTGTATATATATATGTGTGTGTGTGTGTGTGTGCGTGTGTGTGTGTGTGTGCTTGCTCCGCGGAGGCTCTCGTTTGTCAATTTTTTATGGGTCTCTTATTTCATGTCGGGACTTTCGGTTTTTCTCTCTTGAAATGCTCAATATTGACCTAATTTTGTGTTGAATTGGGAATACGTTTGAGTTCGGGATCGGTATGAAATCGGTTTCGATTTTGAACGTGGGATGAGATTGTGTTTTTTGGTGGTTGTTGTTGAATAATTAAATTTTTATTCGTTCACGATTTGAATATGTATGTCAATTGAAGCAGTTTTTACACTTCAAATTCAAATTGAACCTAAAACCAAATAAATTCAGATGTTAACTAGTTTGTGTTTTGATATTTTTTTTTATGTAATCATCATTGGATCGATACAACCTCAATAATTTTTCTGAACCTGTTTTGAACATAGTTTCATTATTTTTATATTAAATTCAATGACTATTTTTATTCCATATTAATAAAAAAAATCCCGAATTTCTGATATTACAACTTTTTCACTCCGAATTCAACTCTATAAAATTCAAATTAAACCATTTACGAATCAAATTCAACAATCGGAAAGTATTGTTAAGACCGTTGTCATAGCAATTAATCAAATTTTCATTCAAAAAATTTAATTTAATTTGTGAAAGATTTAGTGTGGAGCCCAAAAGGTTGAATTTGAAGTTGAAAAAATATATTATTGATGTACTGAAATTATTTATTTGACGAAGCGAGATTTTTGAAAATCGAAAAATAAAAACGAGTTCAAGTACCTACGTAGAACTAAATTCCGTCGGGATTCCGTACGTGTAAAAATGTGTTTGGTGGTTTATGTTGGCTTGAAGTGTTCTTAGTGTAGAATTGTGGAGGACGACAAGTAAATGGTAGTCGAGTCGAAAGCCTCCGTAGCGACTTTTCATCACAATAAATAAATTCGTACAAAATGTCAAGGAGCAATTTCAGAATTTTTCTTTCATTGAATTTCCGACAATATCATAATGCTAGTATATAGGCCCGATGTTAATAACATCGGTTGTGAATTGATAACCATAATATTACGTAATAAAATAAAAATTGAATACATCTATGCAAAAAAAATTTATAGCTGTGTCGTTGCGAAATGCCGTCGATGCCCAACAAATATTTTGTTTATTATCTCCAGAATATAAGTTCTTTTGGCGATTATACCCAATTTGGTATCCGATTTGAATAAAAACGAATGATTATTTTTTTATTTTTTTTTAATAATTCAAAAAAACGATCATTTTAACTTTTTCTTACCGGTGATGTGTATCTTCTACACATTGCTCTAATAACCATCAATATCTCTATAAATATAATAAATACAAGGTT
>JAOXNN020000013.1:5039513-5056137 GCA_028571205.2 Hydropsyche betteni
CGGTTCGACTGCACATTATTATCAAACCGCTGAACACACATTCGAACATGGTTGCGAGCGCAACAAATCAATTAGTTGCGCGTAACCATGTCCGAACTTCTGTTAACACTTTAAATTATGAGATTTATGTTGAAACTAGCGGTAGTACCCGGAATTGTTCGGGACTTAAATTTTAAATCAAATTCTTTTTTTTAATTTAAATTCATTAAAGCAACAGCATGAAGCAGGCCACGTGTTGTGCATTATTATTGGGGGTGGGCAACATTTTTTTGTGGATTGTCCCGTTTTGGATTCTGGGAAATATGGTCACTCTATTTTGTTGATACCAATATATATTGCGATTTGAGGTTTGAAAATTTCACTAAAAACGCTGCTCATCGCTTGTTTAAATTATGCATATATTCTATTGAATTATTATAATTCTATGTTCGAAATTGTGAGAAAATCTTTCGATCTATTATAGATTCTTATGTTTGAATATCTATACTATTGTAAATAATTCAATAATTAAATATTGATAAAACGTTCATTTCATGCCAATCGCTACTCAACTGTAGTTCTGAAAACGAAACACAATTGGTGCTAGCCATAATTGTAAAATTGCAAGCTATATATCTATTTAAACATTTGATTTGATCGTTCACACGTACAAAGAACTAGCGAACGTTCACTTATTCTTTAAAAAGACCAACCAGTCCTCGTCAACCTTTTCACAATAAAGAAACTCATGAATAATGCATATCGCCCGCTGCATCGAATTTATCCGAGTCATTCATATGCCGAGGCATGTATTTTTTCGTCCAACCTTAGCCGGTCATCCTTTTCGTTAAATCCGAGCCGACTTTCTCTCGTTCGCATAATTTACTTGTCGTTAGTTTCTGTTTTCATCTTCGATTTCAAAAGTTTTCGAAAACGCGAAGATTCTTGCGCAACGTCAATTAGCCGCGGACCGTTCGCGGGTATGTATTATGCATTTTCGAGTGCAGGTGATCGTTTATTTGAGCGTTCTTTGTTCGGAAACCTTGATTTGTTTTTTGGTGCGGTTTCTAAAAATATGCGTTCTGCCGATTTTCGTCCGTTACGTTGCTGAATCTGGATTATTTTTAATATCGCGTCGTCTATTTAATTTTGTAAATCTCGTTGACCTTTAGTGAAAATGATTTGGCATATGGTTTCTTTTGTTTTGATGCCAAAAAAATGTTCGAAAAAGAGCCATTCATCGATCTAACAACACAAAGAACTAAAGTCGTCAATTCGTCACTCCGCATAAGCTCAACCATAATTACGAAGCACTCAACCAATTGAACTTATCATACGTCTAGTTTTTTTTTAAATACATGTCAACGCATATCGTACACATTTCACCAACACTTTTAAACACCCAATAATTTTTGTTTTTAATTTCAGGTATGTAAACGATCCAACTAACGGGACGCATCAACCCCGTCTCGCCATATCGAAACCAAAACGTGGGACGTAACGGTAAGCCGCGCCCTCTTCAACATCCACACTGTCGACGGACAACAACCACACATCCTTATCGTCCTTATAAGACACGTGCCCTGGCACCGTAGCTCGTGTGCGAATTTAGCGCCCACGTTGTCCGGGTCGCCGACCCGTCTCGTCGGCAAAAAAGAACCACCACCATCTTCGTCTGGTAACCTCTCGTCTGCTCGCGGCCCACCGGTCGACGACTGCTTCGACTCCGACGGGGTTGATGTCTCGGGTTGTGCCTCGTGTGCTATAGTTCCAATTAGTCGTGTGTTGGCAACGAAACTGGGTTATATTCCGAAATTTTATGGAGACGTATGAAATGTGTGCTGTTGGTAGGGTGACCATATTTCCCAGAACCCATAACGGGACGGTCCGCAAAAAAATCCATCTCATATATAAAAAAGTGTTGCACGTTCAAAAGTTTTTTTTCAATTAATGTCGTTAATGAAATATATAAATGTCCTAGAACCATGTGAAACAAGCCAAAAAGGCGCCGCAGACGAAAATTTTTTTTCAAATGCTTTTCTCAATCATCAAAAATAATCAATTAACTTGATTTCTACCAACAGAACTGTTTTTCTTTGATTAATTTATCAACATTAAATAAACAATTGTAGAATCAAAGAAAAAATTGCGCCGCAGACGAAATTTTTTTTCAATCAATCTATCAATTTATTTATTTTCTTTGGTTTATTTTTTAATATTTTCACAGATTTTTTTCGTATATTCAGAAAACTAACTAAATTAAAAATATAAACCGGAAAAACAGGACAAATCAAACAATTTTACGAAAACGACGGGACCAACGCAAGACACGACAAAAACGGGACGTAAGGTCAGCCTGATCATAACACAATTGTAGAAATTATTGCTTAGACGGAAATTGTCGTGACGCAATGTCGGGATATGAGTGTATCGATACGATTGAGCCTCGACAAATTGTGACCCGAGTGTCGTACTGTTATAATCTCTGACTAATCGTCGGATGCCGAAATTATGGTCTTTCTTGTGGTGAAATCACCATGCGGTTGTCCAGTTAAGTGCTCGTTGCGCATCTTAACAGGTACTGTTGAATTCGCGAACCTGTTTCGCGTTTTGTTTTTTTTTTTCCGCTGTTATTGCCGTTTTTTAATTGTCTCGGTGATGCGTGCTCGCTTTCAAGGGCGAGCCACTTTGTGTTTTGTAAACAGTGATAAAATTCACCTCAGTTTTCTTTTCTGGCACTACGAATTTGGCCGGCAATGAGCGTTTATTCTTATCGCGTGGATTATTAGCGTAGAAATATTTTCGATTGAATTTCCTTTGAATATATATATATATATATATAATTGAACTCTTGCGGATGTTATAAAAACGTTGGATCGTTCATATATTAGTGGTCAGCGTTATTATTAAACAATAATATTCGCAATGACTTGAATCGATTCGAATTTGGAAAATAGTTTTAAATCTCGCAAGCTTAATCATTGTGCCTTGGACGTCTTCCGTTATATCGCGAAAGTAAACATTCTAAATTAAATTTAGCGCGCATCAAAACAACAATATAGCCGCGTCGCGAAACTTCGTCAGAAAAATATCATCTAGCGCGTCTATGGCCGAGCTTATTTCGCAAATTACTCGCCTCGAAATTGTCAATAATTGAGGTTGTTATAACCCCTCCGCGTCACACGGTTCATTCATCCCGCATACTAACCGAATTGATTTTCGGCCAGTCAATACCGACAAGTTCGTTGTACATTCCGAAACGCCCTCCTCCCTTCGGTTCGAAAGTCGTCAACCTTCACCCTCTCGCCGTTGGTATAAAAATTTGGCGAATTTGGCATGGACGCACGTCATCGTCCGGTCCCGAGTACAACGACCATATTGTTGTCCAGTGGCGGCCCGTGAGTATTTGTAGTTGCGGGGCCGCATTGATAGTTAAAAAAAAGTCATCATAAACGTTCTATCATGTCGTAAACCGCGATTAGCTGTGATCGAGTGTAGCCAAACGCGGGAATCTGATGATAAGTGTCAAACGTCAAGTAAACGGTGGTAGCGTCACCTGCAGGATGATCAAAATAAACTGCAGCCTGAAGAGGGAATAAATACACAGATTCTTAACGCATGTGAGTGAAAGAGAAGGATAGCATCTGCAGTTGCAATGTGTCTCGTTCACTCACATGCTGTAAATATCGTATCTCTTTCATCGTCTCTCCGGGCTGCGGCTGCTTTACCGCAGATCGAGCTCGACAGCACTGTCGCCTTGAAAGTGAAAAGTTCGCCCATCCAATTATTAAAAAAAAACATCCTTAATAAATAAAATATATGTATTATTAAATATATATTTTGGAATTTTAGCGGAGGGGCTGCAGCCCGGCAGCCCATTAAGACGAGCCGCCACTGTTGTCGTCTATTATGTTTTTGATTGAAACGATTCGTACGGTACTCAGTTGTGTTTCATATGCTCAATTATTGGTAGAAAGCACGTTGTTTTTTTTTTTGTATTCATAAACTAAGATGGTGCTTAGCAGCTTTCCACTTTGATGTAATGAAGATTTCGTCGGTCGGTGAACCTGTATTACAAGTCTCCACCGATTGACCGAATCCATGCTCGGTTTCACCGGGAGAATGCCACCACACGTCAGGGTGTCCATACGTTTCGATCCGTGCGAAACGCGAGACCGACGGCTACTCCATCCGGGCCCATTGTTCAACCGCGGTCCACTTTCGTATTGTGATTCGGCCATTGTGCCACGATTGTCCCGTGCCCACATGGCGGGGCACCATTTCGGATCCGATAACGGAGTGCGCTTTTGTTGTCCCCGGGTCCTCTCCGTCTTTATCCGAACCTGCGTGGACAGTGTTAACGACCCTGCCCCTCCTCCTATCGTTCGGTCTTCGCCTTCTCGCTCGTTCGTGTTGTTCGAGGCAGCTTTGTGGTTCTGACGCCCACCTCGCTGGTTGTTGTTCGGTGTTGTTCCGTACCGTGAGCGTGCATATGTTGAGGATGTCGCGGATGGTTCGGGGCTGGCTGCTTTAATCAGTATTGTTTCCGTTTTTGCGTTCGCTCCTTGCGGTCAGGGTCGGGTGGTCGGGGAGATGGATATCGTGTCGATAATGTCGGTTTATGTAATTCTTTGTACAATATTTGTTTTTAACTGTGTTATGTCGAAATAACTTTAGATTGGTGATTCGACACGTGTTTGGAAATTTTTGATTTGATTTTTAGCTCGTCAATGTTGTGTTTGTTGATTTTGCTATCGTTCTTAAGTTTTTTTTCTTTGAAAAGTATGCATTATTTCAAAATTCATTGGTTATCTTATATCAATCCGATTAGAATCTATGAATAAAATACGGCAAAAATAATAAACGATCAGAATTTAATAACGCAAAAGTCAAAATAGGTTAGGTGGTTCTTAATATTATTCTGAATATTTAATATAAATTCTGACAAACTCAGTCAAAATTCTGACCATTCAATATTTATTCTGATCTTTTTGATTAAAATTCTGACTAACGTCAAATAAATTCTGATAAATGGGATAAAAATTCTGACCGTTTAAATAGCAGCCATAATAAAATATATAATGGTCTCAAGTATAAAATACATCACTTATTGCTCTGTTGAACACGCCTCAACCATTGACCATCCTTTTTTAACAATTGACACTAAAACAACTAAGCGGATCGACGACTCATTTGAAAACCCAAAGATCTAATTTTCAGATTGCGAACAATCCGAACCACTAATTGAATCCAATCAGTTTAATTCAATCTACCGAGAATCTCATAAGTTTTTGCTCCGACGACATTTACCGCTTATCGCCTTTGTCGACGCACGCTTGAACTACTTTTGAGCAGGCTCTTTTTTTTCTCATTTTGCTTCACTTCTGGCAATGCTGTTTTTTTTTTCATCGCGTTCGGTTCGCCATTTTCATAATAGAAGCGTGGCACAGATTCGACGGGTCGTTTTGAAATTGCGCGTTTTCGCGCCCGTGCTCGCACTTTATTCAGCGGAGGGAATCGTCGTACACGTTTTACAATCTAACTTGGCCCAGTTACTGAATTAGTATCAGGGCTGGTCATGTTGGGGCCGCGGCCGTCAACGTTGGGAAACGGCGACCGAATTAGTCGCGTTTTCCATACCTGTGCATCGTCGGTGGGTTTTGCTCGTTTAGGCCAGGCGCCCATAGGCGATTAGTCGCGGCGCGATTTATAATGGAACACATTGTTTTGGGTTTAAAGGCGCGCATATGACCGCGTCTGTGGATGTCTGGCCTTAGGGTTGTGATGAATTATGCAGGATCTCTGTGTTTGGTGGAGTCGGATTTTTAGATGGGATGTGTGTGTGTGTGTGTGGCGAGGATTTTGGGTCGGAATCTAGATGGATCTGATAAGAATTTGTTTGAGACGGTCGTCATTGGTCGAATGGGTGATATAATTTATGATCGCAATTTTTCAAAATGAATAAATAGACCCAAGTCTCTTTTTATATGGGAAGTACGTTTTAGTGACTGTCGTGTTAAAAAATGTATGGTGAACGTTTAAAATTTGACATAGGTTTTTTCCTATCTATTCCATCCGAATATTCTTCTTGAAAATGTTTAATAGGGCAAAATTTCACCATATCGAAATTTTTTATTTGATAACTATGATTGTATACTGGGTTGATCCGGATGCTATCTTATCGAAATTACATGTTCAAATTCTATTAATGACCTCATCAGTGATAGCTTAACGTCTTGTGATCGGTAAAATCGACTAATCGATTTACATTTTTTCAAATGGCAACTAATATAATATTAAAATATATTTGCGATTTGATAATATAAAACATTTTTGTGCTATAAAAAAAAAAAAAAACAATTTATATGGCTACTGTTTAAATGGTCAGAATTTAAATAGGATTTTGGTCAGAATTTTATCCCATTTATCGGAATTTATTTAATACTAGTGTATAGGCCCGATGTTAATAACATCGGCTGTGAATTACGTAATTATATATAAAAAAATTAAATCTATGCAAAAATATTTTATAACCGTTCCGTTGCGAAAAGTCGATGCCGGTTTGTTATATATAGAGAATAATGTATAGGCCCGATGTTGATAACATCGGCTGTGAATTTATAACCATACTATTACGTAATAAAATAAAAATTAAAAAGATCATAGCCGTTATTATAATTACCATAAAGACTAAATTTGGAAGTTGCGATTTTCGAGCTCGAGAATGATGTAAATATTGATTATAGCCGATATTTCAATGGGTATATACAGACTAAATTGGAATGGAATAACCAGTAGTAAAATCTGTTACCCGATGCCCGTATTCGATTTGAATATATTTAATATTTCATTAATAAAACCAGTTCATTTATTATTTTCACAATTACGACACATAGGCAAAGCCAGAGGCAGTATGTAATAAGCATCATATTATAGACGTTAACTTTATACGCATATAAAGATCATATTCGCGAACAGACGAACACACACATAGAAATCCGCTATTGTATATAGGGGATTGGCCAGAATTTCAATCAAAAAAATCAGAACAAATATTGAATGGTCAGAATTTCAACCGAGTTTGTCAGAATTTATACTTAACGGTCAGAATAATACTAAGAACCCCAACCTCTTCTAACCGTTTCGTTATCATCATCATCATTTCACTCCGACCGTTTCTGATCAAAACTCTGACCGTTTAACATTTCGCCTCAATTTACGGCCCTATGTCTGCGCGCACCTGTCCGTTCACCGAACATCTCGAACAGCCTCACAAAGAACCGTGCAACGCTCCGACCGAAAACTCGACATTGCCAAACGGCAACCGAGAGTTGGCCACGTCTGACCGCTCGATCAGAAGCCCTTCGGCCCAACCTTGTCCCTATTGTCGGTCCGCCGTAACACTCGGTCATTGTTTGCATCCATTGCGCAACCTCGCCGCAGCACCAGCACCAGCAGGAAGCGTTTCCATCGACGATGCCACCGGCGCTGGTGCCGTGTCGCAACACATCCTTGGGCCAGTCTGTTGCCATGCGGCCCGCCTTCGCGAGCCCGCGTTATGTGTGTTAACAACACACGTAACGCGGGCAAGAGAGGAGACAAGTCGGGCCGCGAGCGCGATAGGCGTTAGGCGAAACGGCACAAGGTTGACAGGCGGAGGGGCTAAGGGCCGAAAGTGAAGCGCCGCGCTCTTTGATGGTTTCGCTTTTGCGATGAACGGTCGACGGTGGGTTTTTTAGTGCGTTTGTTTTTTTGTTGGAGCGATGTGTGAGGTTTGGTTCTGTTCTAGTTTCGGAAAGTGTACCCGAACTAGTGAATAGGCCCGATGTTAATAGCATCGGGATGTGTGTGTATTTATTTTAAAGTCGATGCCCGTACAAGATTTGAATGTTTAATATTTAATTAATAAAATCAAAATAATTCATTTGTTATTGTCACCATTACGAACATGCGCATATAGGCAAAGCCAGTAGTTAGTAGGTAATAAGCATCATATTATAGACATTAACTTTATACGCATAAAGATTAGAATCAATACTATAAAAAGTCGCGAGCGTCATCGAACAGACACACACACACACACACACACACACACACACACACACACACACACACACACACACAAATCCGCTATTATATATAAGGGATTTCCAATATATATTTTTCCTAAATACCCATAAAAATCCGACTCAATAACTTTTCTCAACTAACAACAACATTTACTTCTCCCACGTGTATTTTTTAAATAATTTATTTCGAATCATTAACCCGATAAAAAATTAACAAAAAGCACCCTCCCTTACGAAACAACACAACAAAGAAACCAACTCTAATCGTAAATCACGCTCGACGACCGACCTTTTCGGACTCCCTTCACCACCACAACAACAACAACAACAACAACAACAACCTCCACCACCACTACGACGACAACTACACCCCATGTGCGTGCAGGATGACCATTTCACCGGACCCCATGGAGCCCGCGAAGGTCAAACCCGATTCGCGATGATAGCGCGAATATTATAAAGCCATAACCGCACTGCGGACATCGCGATTTCGCCGCCGTTTTTTTCCCTTTTTTCGTTCGCTTTCGCCGCTGTCCACCCCCGAGGCCTTCCACTTTCGCTGCTGTGTGTGTGTGCGAATAAAATGGCGTAATAAAAGCATTAAATGGCGGTTGTCGTATGCGCGGTCACGCGAAAGCGCAAAGTGGCGGAGCTTTCGCGAGCGTGACGTCTTAATTGAAAATTGCACGTGTGAGATGTGTATCTGGCACGCTTTGGCGGGTTTTCTAAAAATATCAATTTGTGCGGGGGTTTTGTGGGTGATTTTTTTCATGGGACGTGTTTTATTGCGAGGTGACTGCATGTTCGGTGAATAAATCAAAAGAAAGTGACAGAATTGGGAAAAGGTTTACGTATGGTTTTGTTGCGTGATCTTTGAGTAAGAATAGAATTTCTTTAAATAAATACGTTTTATGTGTAATTTTTATGCATTTGTGATATAATATATGGAGTACTTAAAAGGATATTAGAAAATTATAAATATGTGTAGTGCGAAATAAAATATTGAAAAACTAGTCGAAAAATTAATGTTGAAATCATTAGGATTTTTAATTAAATCACGATTTGAAATAATTAATATCTTATTTTAAAATATTTTTATTCATGATTTGTTTTAAAATGATTTGAAGTGAAAAAAATATTAATAGCCATTGTTCAATAGATGACGCAAAAGGTTCGTTTTTAATTAAAAACACTTTCCTATTAGTATATTTAGAAAAGTAATTGTTTCTTTTTTAAAAAATTACCCATAGTAAATTTAATTAATCATACACCTTATTATATAAAAATGTAATGTAAAATTGTGGCACCTTAAATACACATTTAAATAAAAAATAAACACGATTAAATCTGTTTATTTAAAATATACACTATGCAAAGTTCAAAGTTCATTTTTAAGTTTAAAAAATAAACAATGATATATTTTAACTTAACCTTTCACGATATTTTTAAACATTTAAATAAAATGTGAACGTAATCTAAACAAACCACGCATTTACTTACATTTTAGATCATCCTAAATACATAATTCACACAACCTTTCTGAGTACGATCAATCACAAGCTTTTCAGCAATCGGAGAAGCTGCTGAAGGCATTAACGTTGTTTCTTCCGTTAATAATACAGCGCGTTCATTACCTGCCCCGGAGCGTTAACGTTACACGTTATACGAAACGTGAATAATTTAAACCTATTCTAAAATGGCTCTTGTTAATATTAAATGCTCCCGTTCTTGCCGGCATATATTATAATATAAATTAAATTTCCGTTCGTGTTTGAAAAATGAATGAAATTAATCAATTGCAATCGCATTCATGTATAATATTTAATCGGTGAATTTTTATGCAAATCAATTTTATCACACTATGTCTATCGTGATGTATTTTGAAACAGTTATTTATTTATTTTGTACATGAAAAATCAGTGGAAATTCCACCTAGTGAGTATTAAATATTCATGCGTGTACGTGATGTTCGCGAAAAACGTTTTCAGATAATTTACGATTTTGTAAATAGGTTTCGCGGATGTACCGTCGTATTTCACCGAAAATATATCGAAAAATAAAATACAATGTTAAAACCGAATGGACGACAACTAAACTCACTTGATTGACGCATCCAGTGTATTTTTCAGGATTACGAACGAGCGTGCGTGGGTTTTATCAATTTCGGTTTTTTTTTTTTGATCCACCTCCTCGCATTTGAAACGTTCGATTCGGCACGGGAAAATTGTTTTGATTTCAATCGCAAATATTTGTGTATTCGAGCGTGAAAAAATTAGGGTGGATTTCGGAGATAAAATTCGTCGATTGTGCGAGTCTGTAAACGTCGGGTTGTATAGGGACGGAATTTAAACGGAAGCGTTCGCGAAAGGTTTTTTTTTCGTTTATAAATATTTTAGATAGTCCGTCACGAAACAATCCGTTTATTGTGGGATATTGTGTATTTTTCAATACGGAGCTTAGGTCTGTCTGAATGAAATGATATTTAGTGTGAAGGGTTCGCTTTATTTTCATTTGAACTTTGATATTTTTCGTATTTCCAATTGAACAGTTTTTCTTGTCCAAACGGAAATATAAATTCTGAGTTTTATTTTTATTCTCGCAAAACGTGATATGATCCTAGTTGTATGTGAAAAAAAGAAATAAAAACATAACATGAATTTCAAATCGTTCAAAGAAATATGTTTAACATCTAAGCATTTTAGCGAAACATGTGAATTCAATTGGCAACAAACGACAAAAGTCATCGCTTGAAATAAATTACATATACGAGTATAGACACTAAAATGTCCTGCAACTCGGAACAAAAACTAACATAGGAGACAACTATTCGTGACGCGGCGGCCATTTTAACATGGCGTCTCTTTCCGGTCGCTCTAATGGCGCACATAACATTTTCTGCTATACTTAGCCGTCACTTTGAATAATATTAATTACAATTATAGATTATTTTAAAAAAACAACATCCAAATATTTCAATTAAACTGAGTGAATTCAACCTTTCACTTAAATATCAATATGTAATTATTTCGATTCAAATAAAAATATATGAATATAAATTTAGGATAATTTAATAAAAAAAAAAAGTATTATAACAAAGCAGCCATTTCAAAATGGCGTCTCTTCTAGTTGATTTCTAAAAATATTTAAAATACTATTAACTATCATAATTTTGAATATAAATCATTATATGATTTCATACAAAAAGTAATATTGAAAGAATCCAAACATTTCCTCAAACAAAGCAAAATAAACATTGTAAATTCGCGATAGATAAAAACCATCATCCACTGCCATGCATTACTTTGACCAGAATCAACTAATATATCATCTAAACGTCCTCGGTCGCGAAACAAAACGCTTAACCGTAAAACAGGAGACGACTATTCGTGACGCGGCGGCCATTTTGACATGGCGGCGTTTCCTGCGCGCGCTTATCGCAATGGCGGCTCCTTCCGGCCGCTCTAATGGCGCGGAGAACGCTATCCGCTCTATCTGGTTGTGGCGTTCTCGCAAATTATATCCGAAATGCGATTATTTGTTAAAGAGGTACGTCGTACATTGTTTTTGTATTCGAAAAATGACTCGTGCGCGTTTTTTAGGTGGATATTTGATGGTTTTTATGCAAGATTTGCTATTTTATGTATCGTTAATTTTGAATGTAATATTATGTGATGGAAAGTCGTGAAAGGTTGTAATGAATTTTTTTGAGTCTAAAATCTTTCGGATCTTCAGTTTTTTATAGATTTTTACAGAAATGTATGAGTGTGATGAAAATTTTAAATCAAAAAGGTATCAAAAGATCTTTTCAAAAATACTCTTTTCAAATGTGCTATAAAAATATTATTTATAAAACGATATTTTTATATCCATTTTAAAGCACCTGAAGTTTTCTATAGTTTTACGAAAAATATATCCAATCTGAAAAATCTCAAAACTTAAAACGAATTTAGCTCTCATACAGTACTATTTTAAAAATTTTCATTACTCTACAAAGATTCTAATGTTAAAAAGTAACTTTCATCTCGGAAAGTTTTCAAAGCACAGACTAAACCAAAGCACGAAAGTTATTAAAATGCTTCAAAAACCAAAACAACATACGCACACATACTCAAATTTCAAATCCAAGAATAAATAAAAGCACAACTACCACCTCTAGGCCGTTTCTATCTCACGTCGGTTTGATTTAAGCGCGCGCGACGCTTTCCCACCAGCACTATAACATGGCGTTTTCACGGTTTTGTTGTCTCGGAAATCTGTTCTTAGTCGTTAGCGTTAGTCGTTAGCATACATTAGTGAAGCTCGGCGAAAGCTCGTTACCTCGAAAGCTCACTTTGCGGATGGAGCTTTCGAATTTAGGTCACAAAGCATTTTATTGACCCGCAATAGGGCGATCCCTAAACTTGATGGACGTACGTGTCTTTCGCGATTCGTTCGATTCGGTCTTTTATACGATCTCATATACTTTTATACATACTGACTCGTAGCACCACGTATGAGCGCTTAGTTTCGATTCTCTCGTACAACTTTCAGCATTTTCCTTTTTTCTTTTTGACTTCCATTTTAGACGATATGGCGGCGGAAGTGTTTTCATACTGTCTTCAGCTTCCTGCATACCGCTGGCTGTCCAGCAACGAGATGTACCAAAGGGCATACAGTCAATTGTTCAACTCATCGTCGGGCTAAACGGTCCCCCAAGTCCACATACAGCAATATTACCTTCTTCTCATAAAAATCGAGCTATGCAATAGATTCAAAAAAATCTGAAATCAATTATTTAAAACGAAAATAAAAGGACTAAACAAGTTTATTATAATACTAGGGCATAAATATTGAATAAATAAAATTAAAAATCGTTTATATTTAAATTAAAGCAATATCAAGTAAGTGATAATTGATAAAATCAAAAATTAAAAAAAAATTGTTAGAGTTGTTTTTATACAAAGTAAATAAATTCAATTAAAATAGATTCAATTAATAATCGTTAATTAATTAAAAACAAATAGTGAGATTTTACGATCGTTTAAATTGTATTTAAAAAGTGTTTTAAAAGTAATATAAAAGTTTAAAAATGGCGTTCGCTGCGGCACGTATGATCTTGAAGGACAAGAGGCGCAAAACATCCAAAGAAGATTTTCGGGATCCGAGGAATCGAAGCAAGGTAAATGATGATTTATTTACAAAAAAAAATGAAAACATGGGACATTGAAAAAAAATCGATCGATTGACGATGCGTTTCGATGTGTAGATGATGTTTTGAGGGCTCGTTTATGTTGTTCGTTTTCGATATGGACGTGTTATGTTATATTTTGTATATTCAGTATTTGGTTTGGTCGTTACTGTACATTTCCTACATTTACATGTATACAAACACTTGATTAAAATTCGTGTTTTAATTGAAATGTTCGAATCGAGTTGACCCAAAATTTCGAACGCTCTCGAAAACACTTCGGCACGTTTATTGTTCGGATGAAAACGCAATATTTCAACATAACTAACACACTATTCATATTCAATTTCATCGAACATTCATTTTCAGAAATATACAGTTAATTTTTCACAGAATCAATTCGCATGATAAAACACACAACAACTCACACTCGAACCATTCCGAAACACACCATTTAAATTTCACTCGCCCACATTCATATTTGAAAAATAAAGAGACAACACGAAAAAATACTAGCAAATACACGTATGAATATTTCAAATCGCCTCACCGCCCAAAAGAGTCCCAGAGTTCTCGCTTTTAAAAGCGGCTGGAATTATTCATACGTTAACATTTCGCAGGCATTTCCCGCGACATTTCTACGTTTCGCGGGTTTCAATTTCCCCGAAAATCGGCACACACAACCCACAGGATATTCGTTATCTCTGACAGTCGCTTTTGTAGGGCCAACTTCTATGGGTCCATCAATTTCGAAGATGGCGTGCCTCGAAGATATTAGCCAGACCGGACGCGAACGCGCGAAATAATTCAGTCCGCTTCCCGAATCAAATATTGATGATGGAGTTCGTGTTGACGAGAATTAATGTCCCCGAGTCCCTTTTGTTTGAGTGGATTTTGTCGGTCGAATTTTCGTGTCGGTTTTGCTTGCGGTGTGGGCGTTAATGCGATTAACGTGTGTGGTAGTTAATGATGATTGCGCTGATGACGGGTTCGATTCGGAATTAATTCCGTTGTTGATTGTGGTGGAGAGTTTGTGTTGATTTAATTGTTTTAAATGAGGAGTTTAATATTTGAAAGATTTAAGAACGCATTGATAAAAAATTAGGATAAACATAGTTAAAAATTGTTTGAAAAGAAAATTTTTGATCAATGTGTTTTTCTAGTAATGAATTATGGTTGCAAAACATGAAAGCTGGTTGTAAAAATTTGACGCACATGAAGAAGTATTGGGTGATTTATGTTAAAAATAACTGAAAAAAATAGAGAAACACATGGCAAGATGTATGGATAGAAGACATATGAAGTGTCGAAATGGTATACGTTACAAAAAAAAACAAGGAAGTTTAAGTAGATGATGAATACTAAAATCGAAAAAAATTAATACGGTTTTTTATAATTAATAAAATTTAATATATTTTTTAATTGTATATAAAATATGTTTTCCTATAAAATTATATACGTATACTTCTATTAATATCACGTACTTTGAATTATATAAAAAAAATTGGGAGCGCCTAGTAATTTATTTCAGTTTAACCGTACGCGCACACTTTCTATAGCAATTAGTTTTTTTCAGCAACATTAATCCAACAAAAAAAATAAATTTTCTTATAAACCATAAACGAATAAAAACAGAACACCAAATTAATTTATTATACTACACGCGGATACGATATACGGAATTGGATAAATTTTTTTGTTTCGCATTGTAGCTCGGTCTGCCTTTCAGCGAAATACAAACGGCGAGAAAAGGGTTTTCCATTAGGTCATTTAAGATTGATAGGCTCTCATTCGACACGAATTACCTATAAAATCACCAGTCTGCCATGAAAATACTTCTCGTCTTTCTTTTCAACGCTGAAACATTTACCACTTCGAATAAACAGTCGCCCGAGAGGACGAGTGTGTTTCCCTTGACGCATAATGGCGCTAAATAAATCAAATGCAATAAAACTACGTTCGGAAACATATCGTGCTCTCTTATATAGAATGAAAATTATATCGGCAAAATATGAAATTGAATGTGCGCCGGAAAATTATCGCTACTTTATAGCGAATGATAAATTTGTTTTTCTCGGAAAAGCGCGCGCGAAGTTTCGATTGAGGTTTCTTAAAGCAATCTAAAGTTTTACATATGATAGCTTTTTTTCGGGAAAGAATATGTCATGGTTTCCTTTCGTTCTTTAAAACTTTTTTCGACAAGCATAACTAAAATATATAAAATTCGATTTTCCCATTTTCCAAATGAATATTTGTTACAGCGACATATTATAAACCCGAATTTAAATTTAAAAAAATTCGAAAACATCCGAATCCATTTAAGGCTATATATTTCTGAGAATTTCAGTAATTTATACCGTCATAATAAACCGAATATTAACGTGCACATTCCTTCGACGGAAAACACTTATGGACCGTTCGCTCGGTTCGTCGTCCGTTTCCTGCTCCAATTCTTCGAAATGATGGAGCACTTCCTCGTCACGGAGACCAGTGCAGGAAATGACGACTTGGCGTGCCAATATCCGGTTTCGGACTACCAATTTCGGACAAAGGATACGTTGCCTGTCTTTGCAATGTCCTGGTGTCTTAAGGACGATGTAATTGTTCTTTTCTATGATTATAAATTTATAATTTTTTATAATCTTTTGGATTAATATTATTAATGATTGAGCTTTCTTTTATATGTGCCGTATCTGAATCTACATATATGCTTTATGTTTTATCTTAATTTTACTATAAAATTTATTTTATCCATAATATAATAATATTTTCCGTACATCAATATAAGTATAATATAATGAAAAAAATTCATTCTACTAGTATGAACATGATGTTATTTGTTTCAATTTGAATATTTTGTGTTTTTTTTTTATTATGAATAATGATTTAAAAAAATAAAAATCAATTGCTTATAATATAAAGAAATGATAAATTAGCATTAAAATGTATAATAACGAAAATTTTTTCGAATAAAATGCTAATTTTGATATGTACATGGTGCTATTATATTATAATAATTATTGCTATCTGAAAATTTTGCTCTTTCTTTCTCATGAAAAATTGAATGAAAAACTATTTTTTCATTGAAATCTTTTCTATTTATTTTACCATTGAAATTATATATCGCATAATTAACCATGGTTTTTCTATTCAAATAACAATCAATTACTTAAAATATTTGTTTTAAATCTCAATATTTCAATAAATCAAACTTATCGGATTCTACCGCTCATTAAAGTTAAATGTAATGTTACATTATCAAAATAATCCCCTATATAATAATCACGGATTTCTGTGTGTCTGTGTATCTGTTCGAATGACGCTCGCGTCTCCGGTCGCGCTCGCGACTATGACCTTTATGCGTATACAGTTAACGTCTATAATATGATACTAACAACTGGCTTTGCCT
>JAOXNN020000013.1:5090909-5111171 GCA_028571205.2 Hydropsyche betteni
CATATTTTCTTGGTGGGTAATTTGAATGTCGAAGTGGGTAACACAATTACCCGCGGGTAGTGGTTTGCCGACCACTGATATAGAGTAATTGAACCACTAGTAATTTTTATCGCTAACACAAACTCGTTTATTATCGAAATCAGTATTATATTTCGTAATTAACTCTACAACAACAACTTTTAAATGATAATATATTATTTGATATCATATTCCATCAATTGTCATTGAACCATTAAAAATTCGATTTTATCAAATTACATCTTAATATCGATATTAAAAAGCAATCCATTAATTTTTTTATACAATTTATAATCGAACAATAAAATATAATTATTTTTCGACGTGATACGATTAGATAACGTTTTATTTTTATCACTAAAATGCGTCAACACAAAAAATAGCAAAAGAAATTCTATTGAAATTTTCAAAGGTGAAAAATTTAATTAAATCGAAACTTTATGGTAAAATCCACACTGCACAAGTACTAGCTCTGTTACGTTTTCGTTGTACGCTCAGGAAAGGCTTTCGTAATTTTTCAACGTCCGAATTTCGTCCTTTTGAAGTTTGTTAACGTTGTTTGTCGAAAATCTTATGCGCAATTTGGCCCCCATAACGGAAAATTCACCACAAAAACACGAAAATCTTGCTGGGCCGTCACCTGCGCCCTAAGAAAACTCTCAGATAAGAATGGGAAAACAAAAAAAAATAGTAAAAAAAAACGACCCTCGCTCCTCGTATTTTTTGTATTTTTTTCATGCCACCTCAATTTGGAAAAATCTTTTTTTTTCAGCTCTTAAGTTTCGTGTGCGCCTTCTTACTTTAACTTTAGCGGCCGTTAAGTCGAAGCCCCGCTAGACACGCGATTTCCTCAACTTTGTCCATACTTAAGTTTTTATACATTTTTTTGAATTATTTCACTCGGAAATATGTCCAATTGAGCTTTATTTTTTTCAGCGGAATTAAAATAATTATTTCAAAAAATTTACACAAAACTGTAATACAAATTATACGCTCAATGTATACACATTTTTCATTTAGTAAAATGTATAAGAAACTCTTACTAAAAAAAATGATTTCTTACGGGAAATTTATCTTTTTTTAAATAATAAAAACATTAAAAAATTAAAAAAATTCAAAGGAATATACTTCATAATTTGTTTGGTTTTCTTTCTTATAATATTAATTGGTATTACTTTGTGAAATCTATCTATAAATAAAATTACACTTTTACTATTCATACTAAACACGGTTTTAGCTAGAAGGGTTCATGGGACTTCTACTCCCTTCTAAATTTTTTAAATGATTTCAAAGTTTACTTAATTATAATATATCATATGACATATCTGAATAAATTTTATTGAATGCCTTGAATGTTGGGTTTTGCCCCCCTCCTCCCCTAAAAAATCTAGCTACGACCGTGATATTAAATCATTTATATAAATATTTTTTAATTTCAGTCCGAGTATGGACTCACGGAGGAACAAGTCGCAGGTGCGTCAGATTCATAACCTTCGAAACCTTAATTAGAGTATTTTCGAATTCTTGCCCTCCCCAAACTCTATACATTAAACATGCATTATGTTGTGTACGTTTCAGAATTCAAAGAGGCCTTTATGCTCTTTGACAAGGACGAAGACGGGACAATTACCATGGCCGAATTGGGTGTCGTCATGCGATCCTTGGGACAAAGACCCACAGGTCATTATTATACATAAGCGAAAACCCGCTGAATTATTTATAAACGGGCGTAGATTAATCGCCTATGAAATTTTTTTTTTATTAATTTATTTATTTACAGAGACCGAGTTGCGAGACATGGTGAACGAAGTGGACCAAGACGGAAATGGTACTATTGAATTCAACGAATTTCTGCAAATGATGTCGAAAAAGATGAAAGGTGCTGACGGGGAAGACGAGCTGAGAGAGGCTTTTCGGTAATTTAGATGTCAAAGCCTTTTTGTGCGAGAGCTGAATTAAACGATTGACGAGCCTTGACCTAGATTTTTCTCAATTTTCCGAATGATTCATCTCATTTTATTTCAGAGTGTTCGATAAAAACAACGACGGGATGATATCTTCGGTGGAACTTCGACATGTGATGACTAATTTGGGCGAAAGACTCAGTGAGGAAGAAGTCGATGATATGATTCGTGAAGCTGATCTGGATGGAGACGGCATGGTCAACTATGACGGTAAAAATACATAATTCTCATGAATAATAACATTAAACCGCTTATGTTGATTTGAGAAATCGCATATTTGATCAGTCGAAACGTATTCTGTGTTTATTATACAAATTTTCTTAGAAAGCATTTGTATTCAAATTACTTTATTTATATTTGAGATATTCAACGTTCTTAGACTTGATTTCTTTGCAACAGATCAAATATTCGAACAGTTTGAAAAGTCAATTCTTAATAATACTCTATTTATAATTCAAATACAACAATTTGCATTTGAATAGTAACTTATTCTTAGAATTCTCATCTGTGCAATAAATTTAATGTAGATTTTTCAGTGTATTGATTTGTATACATTTTTTATTATATATCAGCAGGGTTGTTTATATTTACAATTCTGTACAAATTATAGAGTTGATATATATTTTTTTTATTTATAAAAGAAAAGTTAATATAGGGTTTCAAAAGCAACTCTTTAGTTGTTATTACATCACTAGTATATAGACACGATGTTAATAACATCGGCTGTGAATTGATAACCTTACTATTACGTAATAACATAAAAATTTTATATATTTATGCAAAATTATTTTATAATCGTGCCGTTGCATGGTTAATAAAACAAAAATTGTATATATGCAAACATATTTTATAACCGTGCCCTTGCGAAATGTTTCCAAAATATAAGATTATATAGGATAAGATTATAGCCGTTATTATAATGACCATAAAGACTAAATTCGGAGCTCATGTTGTAGCCGTTCTGGCGTTGCGATTATAAATGTTATATTTTAACGGCTTACTGGCTAAATTGGAACGATAAGTCGAGAGCCTCAACATACAATCAAACACAGACATCTGTCATCCGTGATTATATACATGTATATAGGGGATTCAAATATTTTTTCCGCTGCGTAATAATCGACGTATTGCATAAGTCAATAGAGACACTTTCACAACGAACATGCAGCCGATCGACACTTTTTTACAAATTTGAACGAATATATGCGTATTGCGTACACGTTAGATAAAGACGCTGTTCCCTATTACATAAATCAATAGATACGTATATGCCATTCACGTTTATCGTTTTATTTCATACGCATGATATTATAGACGTTAAGTGTATACGCATAAAGATCATATTAGAATAATTGTCAATAATTTTAAAATACATATTTAAAAAAAAAATAACATTTAGACCAGACGCCCACTGCGATTTGTAGTCGCGGCGATCGTTTGGTCGCGAAAATGGAATGCATTGTTTCAGGTTGAAGTGCGCCTATATACCATATGGGTGCACTTCAACCAAAAACAATGTGTTCCATTTTTGCGACTAAACGATCGCAAGTGGGCGCCTGGCCTAACTCAAGTCGGCGATGGTTTCGAGGTTTGGTTTCTCGTGTAGTGTGTGAACGAACCGAGTTCAAATCCCGGCCGTGCGACTACGATTTTTAATTCGGAAAAATGATCGTATCGACAGTTCGTTCATTTTAAAGTCACGAGCGTCATCGAACACACGAACGAACGAACACACAGAAATCTGCTATTCTATATAGGAGATAGGAGATACTGCTGTAACTGTGCTGTACTGTGTACTGCATATTATTGTTGTCATTATACTGCTTGTTAATGATATTTGTTATATTACCGCTGATATGAAGTAATCAATGAATTTTCGTTATTTCAATGTTACATATTTGATTTCTAGAATTCGTCACAATCTTAACATCGAAGAATTAGTGGGCGAAGAGGAGGCATCCATCGGCAGAAGTGGTCTGCCGCCGTCGAGGGTTCCGAAGACCAGCTCGGAACAGTGGATGGAATCATCTCTTCCTGGAAACCCTCTCGGCCTCCTTATCATAACAAATTATCTTTTGCTATGTCTAATTAAAAAAAAAATGTCCTAACGAAACGTTCAAAGACTGCGCACGCTACGTCTGAGAATTTACGCGGGATTCGTTCGGTTTGTTTGCTTGTTGTTTGGGAAATTTATTGGAATAATAAATATTTAAAAAAAAAACGTTTATGTAATATGAAAAGTAAAGCCTGGACGCTGAAGCCTCGGCAGCGAATCGAAATTTTCAGATGGAAAGGTAATACAATGGACTTGTGTGTCGTTTCGATTCGACACCAGCGGGTTCGATGTCCAGTTGTTATATTATATTATATATATTATTATTATTGTGATTATTATAACACATTAGCAATTGTACAAGTTTTACTACGTACATATTTTATCTTTAAAAAAGGAAAACTCCATTTTCATCGATTCTTATTAAAATGTTAAGTCGTGTATTCTATATGATATTTTTTCTAAACGTTTTTCGGTAATTTTACATCGCTTCTCTTCATTTCTTCGTCACCGATGTGTTTTCAATTTTCATTTTTTGATTCTCGTCAAGTTTTTAGGTGTTTCATTTTTTTTCAACGTAAGCGCATTGTGAATTGATTGAGCAATTCATGCAAACTCTATTGAAAGGTAATTCATTCGTCCTATTTTAATTGAATTTGATAAAAACGCCTAAAATGTGCTTAATACTAGATATTTTTGGAAAAATATATAAACTTCAAATGTTATAGTTGTTACTTTTCAGAGGCCTAGAAGTTAACAATGAATTCTTGTTTCAATATTTATATATTTATTTATTATTATATTGTAATTCTCTTGTCTCTCGTTTAGCTACGTATAAAATAATATATGTGTATATTACAAGAAAGTATATTTATTTTATTTATGACAAACCATCCTGGGATATTCGATCAGCTGAAAAATATGAAAGTGTATGGAAAGAATTTTATATATTTTATTAAAATTTAAGCAGAGTATAAAAAGAACGAAACATAAAATTATAAATAAATTCTAACTCTACAAATAATAGAAAAAAAATGAATAAAACAGAAAAAAACTGTAACTTCAAATATGACAAAAAAAAATAGTAACATTTATTATTTTTTCTATCAAATAAAAGCTATTTTCTTTGAATCCATTATATTTCACTGGGAACGTATTGAGAATTAAAACTTTCGACGTTTCACTTGCACAATTTCTATATTTTGTTATTATGCGACAATAAATATAAATTGTTGAAAAACCTAAATTGAAAATTTTTTATGATGTATTTCTTTGGAATAGTAAATTTTGACTAACAATAAGTTAAAAGGAATGCAATTTTAATAAAAAAAACAATATTGTTTGTGATTTGAGTGTGAACGAATTAACGAATATTATTGTTTGATTTGAATGGGAGGATTATTATTATTATATAAAAATTATCCATACATTCGATTATTACTATTATTATTGCATATCATCAAAGTTGTTTGTTGATTTATTCGTAAACAACGAAATAATTTTGTTAATTAGTTAATTGTGCAATAAAATGTCAATGCGTTTGAAGCAATATTTAAGTGAACAATCGATTTATTTATATTAAAATTATGTATAATTTAAAGTGTGAAGAGTTACTTTGAACAACAAATTGATACCGATAAGAATTTTTGTTTTATTCATTCTTAAATATTCGCCTTAAGATACTTCACATGAGGCTTCCAGCCCTGATTTATATACAAGGTATTATATATTTCTGAACTGTATTTGATAAACCAAGGATAAATGCAAAAAATGAAACGTCCTTAAAATCTAAATAAATTTTTAATCAAAATTTTTATGAAAAAAATTTTAAAATTGTCTTTATTATATTATATTTAATGGGAGATGCATACTGACATCGTTGAAATGGATAATCGGATGACTTTTTTTCATAACTTGTTTTCAGAAAATTATAATATATATCAAAATATTACCATATATTCTATTTGTGAATGTTTGATATAAAACATATAATATTATATTCATATATATAATATTATATGTATACATGTATATCTATGATTGATTAAGTGTTTGTGATAACTGTTAGAAATTCGACGTTTGATTAAAATTGTATTACACATAATATAATTAAATATTTCATATATGAATTTTCGTCAAAATGCTTAATTATTTGCATAAATGTTATAATATTTTGATTTGTATGTATATTTTATTACAATATAAAACGATAATGTAAAATATTAGTTAGCCTGAACTTTAGTTATTCATAAACTATGTAATCATTATATATAATTTAAATAATGTAATCTTTACTATCTGTTTCTTTTTAACTCAACTTTATGAAAATAATAAATAAACTTGTTCATAATGTATGATTATCAAAATACAAGTATTTAACAGATTTGTGTTTACAAATAATATAACTCAAATACATAGTTAATCTGGAACATACAGATGTCCATAAACTTAAATATATTGAATGTGTAAATTGCTACATTTTTAGAATGTGAATGTCAATGTTAGTTTATTGAAGTGTGTTAACAAAATACAATTTTATCTGATAATAGAAAATTTTAACAGTGTGAACAAGCCTATTAGGATTTTCATTATAATGCAGTTACCAATATTTCTTTGGAAAGTTATCTCAGTAATGTTTAAATATAGTTCACATATTTAATTGTAAATAATTAAAAAAATCAATGAGCTTACTTGAATGGGAACCACTAAAATGATGAGGAAATTCTTGAATACATAAAATTTAACCTATCCTAAGGATTTCAGTTATTTTTGTACATATATTGTTTTTTTCTGTAAACTTTCATTTCCATTTGCGTCATAAGCTTGATTGAATTTATTTACTTCAAACAAATTTATTCTTTTCTATTATTGTGTATTGGTAAAGCTTGCGTGGTATGTATAAGTATTTTATTAAAATTGGTATAATGTATTGGAATTTAAATATTTGAAATATTAAAAGTTTACTATGGATTTTGTGTCACAGGAGTGCTTAGGAAGTTCAATATACACAACAAGCGAATGGTTAGTGCAAGGCACAAAGTAAACACCTTTAAAATTTACTTGTTCGGCACCGATAAAATGATAAGTCGCCTACATTACTTAAAAAAATAATCCTCTAAAAAGAACACACTTAATTTCAATTTTTTTTCTTAAAATTTAATTTGAACGAACCATTGATATATTATAATATATTAAATATAAAATATGATTAATTCTTAATTCTCATTTAATTTTTTACTAGTATGCTTACAGTATCATAAGAACGAGTAAAATTAGTCCTGAATGTATTATTATACGCATGTGTTCACTTAGTGATACGGGCTTGGTACCGATTCTATTTAACGGATAATTTGATAGGAAAACTATTATTTTTGCTTTTATAATTTGTAGAACTTTGAATTATTTCATTATATTTCGTATATACTGTACATGTGATCCTAAAAAGAAACTATGCTAGAAAGTGCACAGCTCAAAATACAAGATACGTGTTTTCTCATTCATGTTCTATAATATAACTGACGGACGACTTCCTTCTTTTGAAGGTTCTTATGATCGATTTGTTCGTCAGGTAAATGGTAATTAATTGTTTTTGTATTAAACAAAGTACATTAGTAATGATGTATTTAATTTTATATAAGTGTTGATATTTTATGAGAATAACAAATTTAAAGTACAAGCGATTTTATCGGCGTTTTTATTAAACGTGTAATTTTATCATTGCACAAAAATGCTTGATATACTCACATTCGTTACATGAAAAATTTCATACACAGCGTCCATGAAATTATTTTTAAGAAGGTTTTATGCATTTTTTGAATACATTTCATAAGATTTTTCTATAGAAATTCATATTTTTTGATGAATCACCTTCAAACTCAACGACAATCATGTTCTGTCACTACAATGGAATCAAGTCGTTAAATAAATTTTATACACTGACACATTTTAATACTTCAATTTAAACTAAGATACCTAATCTTAAAATACACTTAAAAATGTTAAAGAAAATTTACAATGAGATGTGCACTTCTGCAAGTTCAAATGATTTTATTAATTACTAATTGTTGTTTAAAATATTATTATAGTAAAAATTTTACCAAGTACTTAAAACTAATTTTATCGTTTTTTACTATGTTAAATTCTTCCCTTTTAATATATAAAAGATTTATCATTGTTACATGGTATATATAGATAACTGCATTTAAAAATTAATGTCTTTCGAAGTTATTTGTCGGACGATATGATCCATAACTCAATATATTGTTAAACTTTAATGGCAAATGTTGACAAAATAACGATTTTTTAAGATGTTATATTTTTATTGACGCAAAATATTCAATTATTTTTCTTTTTAATAAGTAAAGGATAGGTAGATTGTCTGTCCAAACACCAAAATTATATACTGACAAAGATGCTTGAATACAATGTGATAAGATTTTAAGTGATAATTTTTCAATATCAATTAGTATCAGGAAAACAATTGTAATTTGTATCATTGATATTGGAAAATGATATGAACAAAAATATTTATCATTTAGAAAGAAGTGATTTTTTATCATACAAATTGAGCGTCCTTAAAAATGTATTGTAATAAATCGTCGATGTTGTGTTTGTTTGCTCTTTAATGTTTACGAAAAACGCCATACAATATATAAATATATTACATATATTGGAATAGTAATGGACTCGAAAATTAATAGAATAATCATCATAAATATTTAATAAATGAGATGTGAAATAAAAATATCATTGCTGTATGCTGTTTTTATTTTTGACTTATACTTTTCCTTTATCAATTTATATTTTCAACCGTCATTTTCATAATAAAAACCTTTTTAATTCGAATTTACTTCAATTATTAACTATTAGACATTCATGACCATATTATAAGCGACTCAAATCACTATAAGTCACAGAAAAATGTTTGCTCTTATTTTCCTGGCAAAAAATAAATAATCATTTAAAAATAACAATAAAATATTTTTCATTGTTATATAATATATATCAGTTTTATTGTTATCAAAATAAACACATAGGCACCTAATATCTTTTTGATAATGTTATTTTTTTCAATCAATTCTAATTTCAAATCATGCATATTCAGCAGATCAATTTATAAATAACAAATTATACTTTTTAGGGTTGATACTAATTTTATACTATAATTCATTTTTATTTCAAACATCACAATTACACAGTACAAGCAGAATAATCATCATCCAAACAAGCAGCAAATTTCATCAAATGTGGTATTGTACTTTGTTCGTAAACACCAGTGAAAAGTTGTTGCCATGGCCCCAAAGCAAATACTCCTACATCATCTCCTCCGTGGGTTTCAGAATCCAATGGAACCAGTCCGGGATAACGGAACTTCAAATTAGCTGTAGATAAATGATCAAATTGATAATTTTTCAAATAAAAAAAACAGTTCTTAGTAAAAACAAAATATTTACTTACACATGTTTTCTTTGGTAACATCAACACGATTTCCGTTAACATCTTTTCTATAACCAGGACCGTTGGCATAACTCAAAGTTGTATAAGGAATACCATCAGTACCTCTATTTCTATCATTACCAGCTAAGATACTGTTCCCTCTTGAAGGATAACCACTAATATGCATGTTATGAGCATGATCAGCTGTCACCACAATTAATGTATCATCACGGCTAGTAATGTCTACAGCTCTTTGAATTGCCTTTGAAAATTCAACTGTTTCATCTACAGCTTTTCTGGAATATGTACTGTGATGAGCATGATCAATACGGCCACCTGAAATATTTTATTTTTAATGATTTTGCCGTAAGTAAATAAAATCAATATAAATTTAAGTGCTACCTTCAGCAAATAAGAAATATCCTTCATCGTTATTTGAGAGCACTTTAATAGCTTTCTCTACCATTTCAGAGAATGTCGGTTCCGTTGTTTTGTCAGCTTCGAGATTATATTCACAATGACTTCCTTCAAATAAGCCCATCAAATATTCTGTCCTATTATCCACAGCCAATAAGCCAGTTCTATTCCATACATATTGATAAGTTTTTCCCTCAGCCTTTCTGTCATCTTGCCATTGTTGAATTAAATTAACTCCATCTGATCTTCTGCCTCTATATCTCTCTTCATCCAAAACAGTGTTAGGTAAGAACTCCCTTCTTCCTCCGCCAAGAATAACCTGAAAATAAAAACATTATTTGAATGAAAAATCTCACATTTTTTACATCCTTATTTAATTTTTATCTTACTTTGAATCCTTTGCCATCTTCATTAATTAATTGGTAAGCAATATCTCTGCAAGTTCTTGGATTCAAATTACTATCAATAACATCAGTATCACTCTCCCAGTCTCTGCTAGCAGTATGTGCATAAGCTCCAGCTGGTGAAGCATGAGTGACTCTAGTAGTAGTAACAATACCTGCACTTTTTCCTTTGCTCATTGCAACTTTGGCAATTGAGTCCACATGTTGAGTCTTATCTTGCATTTTTGTGCAATCATATCTGGGCACTGAAGCTGTAACACCCAAAGTAGCATAGTTAGCTTTGACTCCCGTCAAATAAGCAGTGGCTGAACAAGCAGAATCGGCTACTTGTCTATCGACGCAATAAGTCTGAAAAAAAAATCATAAATATCTAAAGTATTCACTAATGATTTTTAGTTAATATTAATATTTTGATATTACTTTTGATAGACCAGAGACTGGGAATTTGTCAAATGATAATTGAGCTTCTTCACCAGTCTCTCCTGCCAATTGTCCCATGTACATTCTAGCAGCAGCTATTGTAGGAATAGACATTCCGTCTCCCAAAAAGAATATGATATTTTTAGCCTTATTTGTATTCAGTAAACGAGCGTAATGATCTTTGACGGCGTTTTTTCCAAGGTTTTGCCAATAAGCTGCTGTTAACTCAAGTGGATTTGCTCTAGTAGATTCCTCGTCAGGAGGGAAACGAGGATGCATACGCCTATCCTCTGAAATTTTTATATAGAATTTTAAAATGTATCTAGAAAAAATGGAAATTGTAAAAACAAATTTTACGAACCTTCATCGTCACTATCATAATGGGCCGCGACGTACGTCGCTACCAAAGCGAATATCAGTAGAAATTTCATCATTGCCATGTTGAATTACAAAAATGACAACTTTGTGTCGCATTTAAATACTTTTGAAAATTTTCGATTGTAATCGGAGTCAGATTAAATTGATTTTGAGCAGTAGTTACTAAATCATAGTACGCAGACTCCGGAAGATTTATCAAATAAATTTGAGAAAAAATTGAATATTTAATTGATATTTTTAGAACAATGCAAGATATTCAATTTTTATTTTCGGCATGTAAAATACAATTGAGTTAATTTTCAAAAAAGTCAACACGATAAAAAATATTTTACCCCTGAAGATAAATTTTCTAATCATAAAACGAAGCAATGCTAAAAGGCCGCCGATTAAGATTAAATTCATTTTTATATCACGCAAATATGATTAATCTTAATACTGGAAAATCTGTCAAGTAGGAGTTATCAAGATCGATAATTTTTATTGAATGTTTTCAATTTATTTATGTAAGTTTGTATTTTTCTAATAATTTTTTTTTTAATTTGTAAAAATTAGCTTTATAGACATCTTTCGGAATCGTTCTGAAATATTTTGAAAAAATAAAACCAAAAAATATAAAAAATAAATAACTTTATTCAATAAATATGAATTTTAAGTACAGATCCAAATAAATATAACAACTAAAATTAATTTATATTCAAAATAAGGTACTATGTAATTTGAAAAATGTTTTACGATCACATATTTTAATATATAATTAAATTAATCTCATTGAATAAAACGTAAACAATAAATCAATTATGATTGATAAAAACGTACTCAGCAATTTATGATATTATTAAAATCAAACTAGTCACAATAAACATTTCAACAAACAACCCATACGACATTTTGAACGAACCCCCAGAGGTCGACCTCAACAATGGTTTTTCGCAACATTTTTTACCAGGCCCCATAGAAGCCGCATACCCAACAGCATGAGGGACAAAATCCAAATTATAAGCCCCAGCGAAAATCTCTTGCCAAGGACCTCTGGAGTAAACAGCCACACTTTCTCCACCATGTGTACCCCTATCTAGAGGAGCCAAACTCAAATATTTGAAATCTATATCGTCTTGTATGTCCGAACCGTCTACAACAGTTCTATACCCTGGGCCGTTTCCATACGTTAAAATGCTATAGTTTAATCCTTTTTTGATTGCTGTTTTTAGTATGTCGTCGTGGGTTGATGGATACCCGGACATTGTCAATGTGCTGCCGTGATCGGCTGTTAAAATTAATAGAGTGTCTTCAGGATTTGTAGATTTGTCCAAAGTTTCTGTGGTTGATGACAATTGTGCTACTTGTTCGAATGCTAAATGAGCACTGTTGTTTCGATGGGCTGCGTCTATTGTTCCGTCTGCAATCAAAATGATTTTTTTATTTATTAGAATTTTAGCGAATATTTTCGTAACATTTTTATCGAGTTACCGTAAACAAATAAGAAATATCCTTTTTCGTTTCTTGATAACAAAGTTAGAGCGGCTCTTGTCATTTCGGATAAACTAGGTTTTTCTTCGCGATCCGATTTCAAATGAAACTCCATATCGTCCGAATTAAATATACCTAATAGATATTCTATTCCTTTATCTTTTTGTAATAAATCTTTTCTGTTTTTGACAAATTTGTATTTTAACTGTTTTTTCTTTTTATCGTCAATCCATTCGTTTATTATATTCCTACCATCCGATCTGCGTCCAAACGAGCCTTGAAATGTTTCAGTGTTATTTGAAACAAAATTTTTCATTCCTCCACCAAGAATAACCTAGAAAAATATCGTTTTTACATTCAAAATTAAACAATTTTTATTTTTATATTAAAACCGATACCTTAAATTGCTTTCCTGGATTACTGAGTAACAATTGACACGCCATATCTTGACATGAACCATCATCAGTTTTATTTTTAGGCACGTCAACATCAGATTCCCACTCGATATTGTCTTTTTGTCCATACATAGGACTTATTTGAGGTGACGTCAATTTGCTCGTGGTCACAATTCCTAAACGTGATATTATTATATTCATAAAAAATATTGTTATATTTCGACGCGCTATTTTATTTATTTACCAACGTCTTTTCCACTATCTACAGCCCATTGAGCAATCGATTCAATGACATCTTTCGATATTTTTCCGTCACTTTTTGTCAAGAATGACGTACCCACGCATTCGCCATTCACAACTGGGGCACGAGAACAAAATGTCTAGAAACGGAAAGATTTCATTTAGGGAAAAAAATTGTGAAAAAAAATGTATTCAATATCTTTATGAAACGTACATTAGCGAAACCGACGATTGGAAAATTGTCAAAATGCAATCCTGAACCGTATTTTTGTTTTTGGTACCATTCTGCTGCTCTTATTGTAGGCATTGACAATCCGGATCCAATTACTAATATAACGTTTGTTGCTTTTTTCGAAAAAATATTTTGAGAAAGAGGTTTTTGTCCAACATCTAAGAGCAATTGCTTCCTAAGAATATTTTGACCTACGCCCGTCCAATAGTCAAAATGTTCATCTAAAATGAACATGCAATGAATTCATGCAATTAATTTAAAATTATTAAAAAATAACATTTTTTGTATTCTAACCTGCTACGGAAGACTTCTGCATCAAGATGAATAACAAAAATAAACAGTTGGCTATAAGCATATTGATTGTTTTTAAAATGAACTGAACTCTATGAAAGACACATGAGAAATGCCTATACGAGAAATATGTTTTAGTACAGTAATTATTTTATATGTCCTCGAAGTAGTTTGATAAACATAAAACCCTGTAACGACTATTAAAGAAAATTAACGATTCTGTTTTTCAATAGGATATCATTCAATTTTAATACCAAATCAAATGAACTAACAAATAACGATACGCAATGATTAGTCTATCGTAAATGCAATATCAAAACACGCAATTTAATAAACTGCATCATTAATTACATATTTTCATATAACACGATTACAATCATGACTTTTAGTTCGAGGCTTTTTCATGGTTGGAAATCAAACAAAAGACTTATAAAACTGCTTATCAGGACTAAATTTCACCTCTATAATAATTCGTGCCATGTTAATATGTGTTTATTACACAATTTTAATATAATTTTCCATTATTGATTGTTTATTACTGGATATTAAGTATTAATCTAAGCGTAGATAAATTACGCGGATTTACAGTTGTATTATTTTATGAATGCGAAAGAAATGAAAAACTTAAATATGTGACACGTGTTATATTGTACATTGATAATTAACATTTACAATATACAATATTAATAATATTATATAAATATGCAATATCAATAATCAGTCCAATGACTTTCTGTGCATGCAGAATATTCGTCATCGATACAAGCTGCATAAGACATGAGATAAGGAATAGAATTTTGTTCATAGACACCAGTGAAAAGTTGCTGTTGTGGTCCAAGAGCAAATACACCAACATCATCACCTCCATGGGTTTCAGAATCCAAAGGAACCATGGCCGGGAATACGAAATTCAACGCTTCTACAAATCGATAAAATCAATCAGTAAAATATATTTTAAAATATTCACACAAAAAAACTTACCCATGTCTTCTTTAGAGACGTCAACCCTAGAACCGTTGACTTCTTTCCGATATCCTGGTCCATTGGCATAACTCAAAGTTGCATACGGAATATCGTCGTCGCCTAAATAACGATTGGTCGTTCCGAAAATGGGACTTCCTCTTACGGGGTAGCCATTATATGTCATGGCATGAGCATGGTCTGATGTTACTACGATGAGGGTGTCTTCTCTGCTTGTCAATTCAATGGCCCTGGCGATGGCTTTGGAAAATTCGTGTGTTTCGTCAAGTGCTAGTTTAGCTCTGGTATCATGATGAGCATGATCAATTCGTCCACCTGAAATATGTTTGATTTTTTTTTATTTATCATATAAAAAATAAAAATTCATGAATACGAAATAGATTTCGCATACGTATTCATATATGTAAAAAAAAATTGTTATAATAAAAAAATACCTTCAACGAAAACAAAATATCCATCTTCGTTTTTAGACAAAATTTTGATTGCAGCTTCTACCATTTCAGTCAAAGTGGGTTCCAAATCGTGATTAGCTTCTAAATTGTATCTGCAATGGCTGCCTTCAAAAAGACCCATAAGATAATCTGTCTCAGGATCCACGTTCAACAATTGCTCTTTGTTCCAAACATATTCATAAGCATCTCCATTATCTTCTCTAAAATCTTGCCATTCTTTAATAAGATTCCTATTATCCCAACGAAGTCCTCTATAGTTTTCTTCATCTACTGTAGTATTTGGCAAAAACTCTCTTCTTCCACCTCCCAAAATCACCTTTAATAATCAATAATCACGTCAACGAAAACAGACAAACTTATACACTTCAAACAAAACACTTACGCTAAATCTATTTCCAGGATTTTCGTGGACAAGCTGATGTGCAATATCTCTACATTTGGTAACATCCCATCCTCCTTCGGTTATATAACCATCACTTTCCCAATCCCTATTGGCTACATTGGCATAAGCTCCAGCTGGTGAAGCATGAGTAACTCTAGTAGTAGTCACGATACCTATACACAACCGATTAAAATAAATTGAACATAAAAATCAAATTAAATTGAATTGATACATACCTGCACTCCTTCCTTTGTCCAAAAACCATTCAGCAATAGAAGAAGTATGCAGAGACGTATTTTGCATTTTTTCACAACTGTCCAAAGGAACAGCAGCCGTGACTCCAATTGTTTCATAGTTAGCTTTGACACCTGTTAGATAAGCAGTGGCGGTACAAGCGGAATCTGCCACTTGGCTGTCTACACAATACGTCTGAAAATCGACGAAATACAAATGAAAATTGCGAAAAATCAAATATCTCAATGAAATTTACCTTAGAAAGTCCAGTTGCTGGGAATTTCTCGAAAGAAAGTTGATACTCTTCTCCTGTCTGGCCGTCCAATTGGCCGATATAGGCTCTGGCTGCTGCTATAGTGGGAATAGACATACCATCCCCCAAGAAGAATATGACATTTTTGGCTTGGTTCAAATTTAACAGTTGTTCTTTGTGTCGCCTTACTGTATCTTTTCCGATTTTTTGCCAATACTCGGCCGTTTCCTCGTTTCTGTTTATCGTTTCAGTTCTCAAATTGCCTTTTTTTTTTAAATGGGGATGCATATATCTGTCGTCATCTGAAAATATAATTGTATAATATAAAGGAAATTCGGAAAAACAAATTAACTCAAACTTTACCTTCGAACAAAGGAATAGCTAAAGCGTGTACACAAATTAATAAAAATACACATAGAAGCTTCATGCTTGCCATTTTAATTACGACTAGTTCATTTCAAACAAATTACACCTCATTTATAAGAATACGGTAACTTTTATCTAAATCGATAAAAAAACAATACGTAGAAGATAAAAATACTAGACGAATTCCGATTTGAATCTCATTTTACTTATCGAGACGCGTTAAACGTAAGATAAATCAGTTAAAAATATATTTTCTTATGCTATTATTTCAAAAAACAATTTTTATGAATATGTAAAAAAAAACATTGTATCATTGACAATATGCTGTTGAAATGAAGTTATTTTAACGATTTATTCCATTTTTATATTTTTCGAAAACTAGATACAAATCGATACCAAATTTGAGTAAATCTCAAATTGAAGTTAATTCATCAATTCTAAACGTGTGTTAAATAATTTAAAAGTATTATTCAATTATTTTATATGAAGATCCAATTAACGATATATTTTCATTATGCATAAAAATTGAAAAAATCACCAAGATAGATACCAATGATTCACCAAACCAAATATATAATAAAATATATCATCGATAGACAACAAGATAATTACTAACCAGAATATAACGATGTAATCGATCTAGGTACCCGAAATAAAATAACACTTATTTTTTTCACTAAAAATTCAATTATCTTTCCGATGATCGCAAAACATCGATGTTATGTTAAAATTTTGGTATAGATTTTTGCAGAAAACAGATTTTATCAAAGTTTTCCAGTCCATGAAAACAAAACGATCATACGATGTTTTCGCTATCTTCAGATTTTTTATATTCAAGATTATAATTATATTTATGTGCTTAAATTATCGAAAATATACCATGTTTTTTCCAAACAGCGTAGTAACAAATCATTATAAATACGGAAAAACAAATATAACGAATCATTCTATATAAAACTCACGTAAGTTCAGTATCACCCTTCTCGTCACCCTGTTTTATTTTTTAAAATTCTTCAAAATTAGCATATAATTAGATAAAAATACTATCGATAAGTTTATATTATATAAATGTTACTTTTTTTAAAAAAAATAAGAATTAAATAAATTTAATTTGAATTATTTTTTTTTATTATACGATTATTTCGGCATTATGAAAACCTATTCAAATCCATAATAAATATTACGGATTTTTTGATTATTAAACAATACACAACATAACACGAATTATCACAGTATATGTAGGTCGATTTTGATTAAATGAATCTATTATAACTATTAAAAAAATTTTTGCACTTATTTTCTGCACAATCTAAAAAGTACACTCAACATCGAACCAGCATGAAAACTAGCAGATATGCAAATTTTCTATTCAACTAACGATGTTCTTCCAATTGACCTCACCGTGAATAATTAACAAAAGGCACACGCAGAAACTCAGGTACAGTAAACTCGCAATTATCACAATCATTAAGCTAGCCACAAATTTAACTTCAGTATACGACGCGTGGTATTGTTTTCTAAAAAAAAACGCAAGTGTTTCAATTTCAGTTTCGTGAAAAAGTTTTAACATTGAAGATCGCGTGTTATATGCGTAACCGAGCGTGAATATTGGCCTGACCGTAAAATGAATTATATAACGGTTTTTTTTTATTCAAGGATTTTGTAATGGTTAAAAATTGCATTACAAAATAACTTTTATGATATCTCCAATTTATATATAATAAAATTAAAGTAAACATTACGGGAATTGGATGATAAATATATTTTTTAATCATCTTTGGTCTAAAAAATATATATTATATTATCAATTGAATATTTTTAGAAATTTCATTGAATCATATTGCGCACAAGTCTCAATGATTTGTTTGTTATCTAAGAAAATGTAAATCAGACTAAAATAAAGAGCACAATGAATGTTGATCCACTAAGATATTTTTCATGCTAATTTCATACATTCCATTACCTCATCAATGGACCGTTCGTCCATAATTACAAAAGTGTAGCAAATTTGCGACTGTTTCAGAATTTTACTGAAAAAATCAACACCCGCAAAACACACGAATTTGATTGAAACATGTTCGTTCTACTTGCATATGAAGGAAGCGTAAAAATCGATTCTGCACACTCGTTTCACAGGCGCCGACATTTATCAAATACATGTCGATAAGTTAAATAAAAAATCTTTTATTTTACAAATATGATGATAGCTTTCATTATCCATATGTGACCTCATACATGATAAAAGTAGAGCCGTTGACATAAATCGATCGAACGAAAACATCGATTGGGCTTATAATAAATAATAGTTATCGTATATATTGAAAGAATTCTATGAATTTGAAAAATTTTGAACTTTGGACACATGCAAGTTTCAATAAATAATAAACATATTATAATTCAATATTGAAAAAATATTTAGTGATTAGAGAAACGATATTTTTTGACTAATGTACTGAGGCGTACTGATCATTAAAGCTGAGTTTAATAATATGTATTAAGATTAGTGATTGGACATTATTTTGAAACAAATAAGCAAAGGTTAGCTTTAGTATTAAGTTTTTTACGAATTATCTTTGTGTCATCGAAGATCAAGAAAAGATTTAATGTTTTTATCATATTAATCTTATTTCTTATTTCAGATTAATCTGTAATGATCTTTCATGTTAGTTGTATATGAAATGCATAATAAATATTGATATTAATTTAAAATATATTAAAATATATTAAAATTTATAAATAGGAATTTGAGTGTTTTTTTTAAACGTGATCAAATTGCCCTTTGAGTGAGGAGAAGTCATTTTTTATATCGAATTCGTCGTATATTTCTCTAACGGAAACTTATCAACGGACTTCTCCTTGCACATGTTCGAGAGACACGTGAATCACACACTTATCACGCGAGTTATTTTACTAAATAATTTTTGAATGAACATATAAAAATACATTTTCAACGTATTTTTTTATCATTCTCAACATAGCGTAATAACTATTCCTTAGTAATGACCGTAATTTTCAAGGAAAATCTGATTGATAAAATTTTTGGATCAAGCCTATGACAAATTGGAAAATTTCAACCTATTGTTTTGTTACAATCTAGCCATTCGGTAATGCTACTGATTAAACATGGAGTTAATTGAAAAATTGTAAATTCGAAAAATAAATATTCGAACAATAGTCGTTAACATATTTTAACCACGTGAATACCACGCATTATAGACATATCAAACGACTTTATCTTTTTCTTACAGGGCTGTTTCGAAACCATGTATTTTACTAACACATTATGTATTTGTTTTATTTTTTCTTTGAGATGTGTCAATTTTGAAATCAGACCATTTATTTAATTTTTTACAATTCTGAGATTACAAGCTTTATAATACAGGGTTTTATGTTGCACTATAAAGACTACTTATCGCCATTCATAGACATTGTACATAATCGTAAAATTTCATATATGCAATTATCTTTCAAAAAAAATTTCAAATGAATTTAAAATAAACAAACGCAATTTAATTGAATGAGCAATCAATTTCATGTGATATTATCTGTTTACAATCAAACGTACTTAAGATTGTAATGAAAAAATTAATAAGTAGTCGATTATCAAATACACGAGGAGAATCTCAATTGAATATTCGAAAATGTATCGCTTTCTGATTAAAGTTTCGATGATTTCGAATCTTGAGTGTATGAATTTCGAAATTCGCTTTATTGACAATTTCTGCAGTTACTTAACCGGTTTATTCTGGAAATATTATTGTCAAGATAATTTTTTTTTTCAGTTCCAAAATTATTGATATAAAATTGCGATGAGGGAATCACATCCTCGTTCTGTGCGCAAATTGAAGGCGTGTCATAGGGTCTAAGTTCAAGTACCAC
>JAOXNN020000013.1:5111271-5124792 GCA_028571205.2 Hydropsyche betteni
GTGTGTTTTGTTTGAGCGGTTCAAATTGTCGTTTATGTTGTTGATTAATGGGTTCGAATCAATGGAGGATATTTGAAAAATGCGTATAATAATTTCATTGATTTACGATGATGTTTTGTTTTCATTCGGTTGTAATACATCAATTTTTCTATCAAATTATTCAATTGATTGTGATAAATCGTATCTTTGTGAATTTCCGTAATGAAAAAAATAACACTTCAAAAAAGATATGAGCTAATTCATAAATATCGTAATTATGGCACGTTTGAAGAAGATAATTCATAACTCGTCAATTTGACTCATATCAGCGTAATTAAAAACCATCAGGAAATATTTGACGCCAATCATAACATATCATAATAATACACTCACGTTTTCTAGAAATAATAATTTTAATTAAGCTATTTCAATTATGAAAACTGACATGCGACTAGGGAACATGCTCTGAAATACGATTACATAAATAATCACATTCATTACGACAGTACATCAATTACTACGACATCGAATCATAATCGCTATTGACACACGAAATATTTTAAGCATGCGAAAAACGATATTATTTTTCTGAATTTGACCTTTCAGATAGTCTCGTATTCGGGTCAAAAATTTCATCCCAGCTCTACTTTCCAAACAAAGGATGATGTCGTTTATTCGTCCCTTCTGCAAAAGGGCAAATTTCAAAGTGTCCATTTTCTAAAAAGCATTTTCGCCATAGATTCTCTTCAGCTGGTACAGGTTACATTTTCTATTAGGGAACGCGGATAAAGTTCACACAAATTTGAGGCGAGTTTCAGTTTCGAACGTCAGAGCTAATGATCGTCAAAGTAATTAGTATATTTTACAGTATAAGTTATGGTTATATGATACATACATCATATTTTTTCAAAGCCACCAATAAAGACAAGCCAAATATAAATCGAAACTATTCCGTTTTAACAGCACCACTCAAAGGCACCTGCCTTCATCGAACGATTAAACCGAACCATAAAACACCCATATATAAAACGGATCCTTTCAGATGTGGAAGAGGACTCGGATGAAAACAGTATGTCCAGATGGGCTGGAAACGGCAGGAGAGGCCACCTCTGGAGACTCCTGGCCCTGCCCTTTATTCCCATCTTAGCCCTGATCGTTCAAACAACCCTGGCCCTCAAGGAAAGTCTCGTTTACAAGCAAGAGGTTACCGAAATCGAGGAGCAGGTACGTGACATTATTATTTGGAGACAACTTAAACTTGCATTTTCCCCTAATATATAATAGCGTATTTATGTGTGTGTGTGTGTGTGTGTGTGTCCGTTCGTTCGTTCGTTCAATGACGCTCCCGACTTTTTCGCGAATATGGTCTTTATGCGTATACAGTTAACGTATATAATATGATGCTTATTACCTACTACCTCTTACCTATATGTCGTAATTGTGACAATAACAGATGAACTGGTTTTATTAATCAAATATTAAATATTTAAATCGAGTACGGACATCGAGTAATCGATGTTACTACTGGCTTTGTCATTACAATTTAGCCTGTGTGTTCATTGAAATAACGGCTATAATCACTATTTACATCATTCTTGAGCTCGAAAATTGCGAGCTCTAACTTTAGTCTTTATGGTCATTATAATAACGGCTATAATCGCGATAATATACAAAATAATTGTTGATTATATAGGGGATATTATTCCGAATTGGATGAAGCGATTGATACTCCAAAGCAAAACCTTTTGACGATAATTAAATATTTTCACATTTTATCGTTTTCCGTTTTTTAACAAATTTCATTTTATTTTTTCTTTTTTTAATTTAAAAAATTGACATTATATTTTAATGCTTACTTTATATATCACAATTTTTTTTTGTTGCACACTACAAAAAAATGATGCTCAATAAGAGATTCTTTAATTTTCCGGAAATAATGCACATAGTATATTATTCTAATACACAAGTAAATCGTTTTAAGACACAATCTATATTTTTTAATGCACAGTAAATCCCACCCTTATTATTTTACGAGGATCATCAAAGTATTAATATGAGCGCAAACTTTCACATTAATAACACAATCATTCTCATTTGAGTATCGTTAAATGATACGACCACTCCCAGAATGATAATCTGAACTAATTTGTACTAACCAAACTTTGCGTAATGTGCGACCCTCAATAAACAATCCCGGTTTCGCAGAAAGCGACTCGTAACATTCAATTTTCATTACATAAATAGTTGTTTTATTAAAATAATTTAAAACTTAACAAACTTCAATATCTAGATAATATCGAAGCTTACATAAACATTAATCAAACGCGTCCGTTCTAAAGGAGAAAAACTCCATTCATATATTAAAACTATTTTGCTACCAAAGTTAGCGGCGTTACTCTATCGCCAAAAGAAAAACGGGAAAAGTCGGAAAACTCCGACACGTTTTACGAGCGCGGATTTTCCGCGTTTATGGCCACACACCGTCGGGTTTAATTCCGTCGTAACGGTTGCTTTATTGTGCTTCGGCGGACCGCAAACAATAACATTTAATCGAAAATTATATATTTTGTAAAGGGTCTTTACGACACCACCTGGACGAGGCGCGGGAAAGTTCGACTTTAACGCGATCCGAGAGCACTTTTCAGGATTAAATTCGACATTTTACACGTTTCGATATCGGGAATCGTGTTTTGTGTGTTGTATTGTGGGTTGAAATTTGAGGTATGGGTTTGTTTTATGCGTTGAAGCCGGATGAGTGCGGGATCGTTTGTAAAATTTTGTTTTGTGGGGGTGGTTAATGCGATTTCAAGAAATTCAGTTTCATTAGGTTTCCGGAGCACTTTTCAGAATTGAATCTAACTTTGTATATGTTTTTAAAGCTGTTCATATATATTACATATTTCAAACTACATTTTAAAGAAAAATTTATCTCTCTCCGTGAAAGTTGAAATTCACATTTTGAAAATCCTACAATTTATCGTTCAAAGCAGGAGTCGGCAATTTTTTTTTTCTTTTGTGAAAATTTGAGACTCGACAGGCCGGATGGCGAACTCGAAGATATTAATGGTTAATTCTACTCTAAAGGCAAAAAAAACATGTTCAAAATCTTGAAAAGTTAACATTAATCGATCTCAAAATAGTTATTTGGAAATTCAAGTACTGAGTCCAAAAAAATATTTTTATAATAAGTAAAATCAAAAATTAAGCATCAATGAATAGCCATGAAGGTAGTTTTTTTCGTTTTTATTGATTAAATCTATACTATCGATAACAACGTAACTTTTTCTAAAAAAAAAACATAATTTTGGAGAACAATAACTTCTAATTTATGGTCAGACAGAAGAATTAAATGGATTTTTAAGTATGGGAATATTTTTTGCACTTGTATCAATACCCGAAAAATGCTTTTTGTAACTGTAGTTTAACTATAAGTTAAGAAAATATATCTGCTAGGATTTTTTTCTTTTGAGGATGAAAAATCCTAAATATTTTCATAATTTTTTAAATTAATTTAATTTTAATTATTTCGTGTAATAAACATTAACCGGCCGGATCTGGCCCGCGGGCCGTAGTTTGCCGATCCCTAAATGCAAAGCGTTACAATTTAATGAAATTTTTCAGAATAATATCCTAAATTCTAAATTATGAGACGCGGATATATTTCGCAACATTTCCAAATGAAATTAGGGTAGATTCAACAACGCCAACGCCGATTAAATTTAGCCACACACTCGTTCCCCTATCTGAGCCACAACTGGGAAATTCAGATTGCGTTTTAAGCACATTTATCTATATTTAAACGGCAAACAAAAAGCTCTTATATGCGCATGGGGACATTAGTATGTCGCGAGATAAATTAATCCTCGGAAATACGCGAATCCTCGTTGCATGTGCATCAGGTATATTCAGCAGCGTTCAAAATGCGCATATATTCATGCACGAGTAAATTATTGCGATATTATGCTGAAAATTTTATGTACGAATGATATAACTGCACGGTTGCGAGTTCGCATGAAACCCGTATGTGAAACTGGGTTTTAATATAGTCGTAGCGGTCGTTTGATATTTTTGATTTGATTGATTTCGGAGTTTTTCGAAATTTGAGTATGCGAAATGGTACGTATTTTCTGTGTCTGTATTTTAACGTGAAAATGTGAAGTGAAATGTTTTGTTTGAAAATTTTCGTTTTTTCAATTATGGAACGTTTAGAGTGTTGGAAGATTTTTTTAGAATCTCATAGAATTTCTCAGAGAAATATAAATCATTTTGTGACATTTTAGAAAAAGCTGCATTTTCAGAACTTTTATAATCCTGGAAGAAAAACCAAGTCGCTTCACAATTTTCTTAGTATAAAACTTTCTATAAAATAAAATTATTTTTGATTGATTATTAATTTTCATCAAATATTATCAATCAATTTACCTTTATATCGGGACTTGGGAGCGACCACTTTTAAAGTTGCTCTGCTCCGACATCAAAGTCCTTGTTCCGACTTCACTCCAAGCTCCAATTTAATTTAACTAATTATTAAAATACAAAAATAATATAACTATAATACTGTGAAATGGGAGAGAATAGTGATAAAATCAATATTACCTAAAAATTAGATTTATGTAAAATTTTTGGACAAAATTTAATTATTTTTTTTTCAAAATTTTAATTTTTTTTTTTTTCAATTTTACATTCAAAGTCGGGGCACGATACGTTTCCGTGCTCCAACTCCAAAATCCTGCATTACATAGATTTTTTAAATTTCCATTTGAAATAATGATACAGAACAAAACAACACATTTTCCGAACCGAATGTAAAAACCTCTCAATGCGAATCCCATTAAATTCAAAACACTCCAAATATAAAAACACACATATACACACTGAAAAGCTCAAACCCCTAATTTTCATCCGAAAACACAAGGAAATATGAAAAACGAGCCGCGTCCCATTTTTACGATTCCCCACGGATTATGGCGATACGTGATTCGGGAGTCATTCGCCGTTACACATTCCTCGAATTTTTCAATCTTCCGGTTCGTCCCAATGTTTGCTCGGTGGAAAAACACGAAACGTTACGAGACAACGTTTTTCCTCGGCAGAAGAAAACAAAGATATTTATTTTATTTGTGAGCAAACACACGCGGCTAAGCGTCGGCAAGAAACGCTCGAATAATACATGTAGCTGCCGAAACGAGCTTTCCGCTTCGGTGTTTATGTTAAATAAAATTTTATTCCTGTCCCGTTGCTTTTCTAGGTTTTTTTTTTTCGTAGGGCGGGATTTATAATATCGGGTTTTGCATAATGTGACTATTCGGGAATGTGTTGGTTTCACGATAAAAGTTCGTTTTATGAAATCAAATTGTGTTTTCTGGATCCGCGTATTTTTCGTACATTGTGACAAATTCATGGTAGATAAGAAAGTTATTCGAGTTTCACTCGGGAGGATAGTAGTAAAGTACGCAATTTAAACTTTTCCATATTTAAATGGGAAATTTTGATAGTTGTAAATTTCGAATTCGATAGTGAAATTGTTCAAATTTCCTGTAATTTGATCATGTAATTTACAAAAATATATGACTTGCACATATTTCGGGATACGACTGAAAATGTTTGCACAGTTTGCATTTCAAACAATTTCCTATTAAACGTCACGAATCTGAAACCGCAGCGAATCTGATCGATTATTTCCGTTTATATAATACATCTACATAAAACAGCTCTAAAATTTATTAGTCATTACTATCTAAATACTCAATAAAGTTATACAGATATGAATTATTGTTTAACATTAAAATCATGAAATAACTATAACTATACAGATATGAATTATTGTTTAACATTAAAATCATGAATTATTTTCATAAAAAAACTATTAAAAAATTTAAAAAAAAATGTTAGCAATATTAAAAAATTTCATTCAATAGGTTTCAAAATGATAATTTTCAACCAGGAAGATAATGACTACGGTATGAAAAATCTGCTTTGATGTCTTCATAACTTTGAAGACATGAATATATGCAAAACCGAATAAAATTTAGCTCGTTTCCTCGAAAACTTTCATAGCGAAACTGATATGAGATCATTAAATCTCGACCTGAAGTATAAAATGTCGCAAGGGTACTTTTCTGCGAGTCCTACTAATAACGAGCTCGCCTTGAGATATATGATACGAGCTTGTTATTCAATGTTCAAAGACCCCCAAATAAATGATGAGTATGTGAAAAAAAATATCGATAATCAAACCATTCGAATTTTTGTTTGTATAGGTTAGCAGAGCCACGGATTTGGGAAAACTCGTGACGAAATTGCAGCTCGAAAGATCAGAAGTTGCATTCTTTATATTCACAAATGGAAGCACGCTCAGGTTATTTATTATTATTATATTTCAAATATAAAATAAGTATTGAAATATTTGTTAAAATTTATAGTTAGCTATCCGATCAAAATTGCTATGAAAATGTCGAACAATGTGTCTCAAAATTTATGTACAGTAGCACCTCCATTATCCAGACTAAACGTAGATCGAGATGGTCCGGAAATTGACAAATGCAGATACATTCTTATAGTCAGTATAATTTCGTTACGAACTCGTAAATTTTGAAAGCGTTTATATAAAAAAAAATCATACAATCTGCTATTTAATTTTTTTTTAATCAATCCGGATAATAGAAGTTCTATTACATATATAAATTTATAAAAAAAATATTAACGTATTATGAAATGAAAGTATAAAATTTTCTACAGCACAAAAAAAATTTAGAAACATCGTTCTAGGACATGCGTATTTACGACAAAAGGGTGATTCCCTACTGCATATACTTTTAAGTAATAAAGAAAGTACACACACCAAAGGAGTACGATTTGAACATTTCCATTGATAAAATAATAATTTTTAATAACAGATCGGAAAACCTCAACCAGAGCTTTTCGGTGACAGACAACGCATTGGGGCAATTAACATTGTGGCCTTCGATTTCCCTTCCCCCGAATAATGAGACTTTGACAAAAACCACCTTCGAACACCATTTGGCCGAACTGAGGTACGCAAATTTTCTATTGAATACCCGAATCGTTACCTTTTTTTTACTCCCCAATACTTTAAAGAGTTTAACGACCGCGCCCTTTGTCTTCACTCATTTTTATCGATGTTTCGATGTCTCGTTAAGCCATCACGTTCTGTAATGCGGAGTAATGTCGCAATAATTCTCCCTTTGCCTTTTCAATTAACTGGCGTATTTGTTCTTCAGAAATAACTGAACGCCGATGGTAAACAATAAAACGTGACCTATCATGAACTTTAGGCACGGACTCTTGAAATTTCGTTACGATTTCGAATTTGATTTGACAGATTTTCAATATTTTCATCTGAACTTGGTGCGTAACATTCAAAAGTTTTATGTAACTTACGGATAATCAAAACTATAAATACCAATCACTTACCGGCATTATGATTTCAACGTGATAACGAATCGAACGTGAAATTTCCATATTACATGTGGAAATTCGATCACGCCTCCATTTACGACCCAAGGGATTAACGCTTGACCTCTTTACATGTATAAAATATCGTTAGTCTCACGTGTGTCGTATATTTATTTAAATTAGTACGATATCTAATTCGATGTCGTCTCTTAAATAAATTGAAAATAAAAAAAGTTTTTTAAATTTTAAGACAAAAAATTCGTTCCGAAGGAACTTCTATTAAAGATGTGATGCATTGGTATACAAATGTAAATGCTGCTTTACTTGAAGATTTGACGAATCATATAAAAGAAGCTGATAGCAGTACAATATGGAGGTAATTATTAATTATTTACCAACTCGATTACATATAATATTAAATTATCATATTTTCTTCAAAAGGTATTTAGTAGGATTTAAGAATATGCTCCGCTGTATAGAAAATATAGGAATTGCATCAATGTATGGTATTAATTACTTTGGACAAGGAGTTCTAACAGAGGAATCGCATATTTCTTTCATTTCAAATCACTTTCTTGGTCAAGACCTTTTGTATAATGTCCTCAATTATGTGCCAACACTAAGGAATAATAACATCACTGATTATGGCGGTGTGAAAGATAGGCAAGAATAATAAATATCTTAACTGGAATCCTAGTTTCTTTTCAGTATATAAAACGATTATTTCCATTACAGAAATAAACTTATCTTAGGTAATAAAGAACGAACTGGAAGTGTAGAAGAGGCTATTTCATATTATGACACGACTGCTTCATATGTAGATCAATTACGAGAATTACAAAGAGATCTCAGGGGTTATATCAGGTGAGAAATAAATTTCAATTCAAAGAGGTTCAATGTAATAATCATGAACATTGTGTTGCAGAGAAAATGTAGAAAAATCTCTAAAAGAAGCAAGTCAAAAAGAGATCTTAGGAATGGTGATTTTACTTGTAGTGTTAGTTTTATCTCCAGTTATTATAGTTCTCGTTAGAAACGCTGTGAATACTATTGAGGTATGTAAATTGCTTTTATTAATTTAGAAAAAAAATACATCATTTTTATTTTCCTCACTAGTTGTATTCAACTCATTTATCTGAAAAAGCCGAAGAACTGAAAAAGGAAAAAAAATTATCAGATTCTTTGCTGTGCCAAATGTTGCCACCTAGTGTGGCAATGAGACTTAAAAGAGAACAACAGGTGTTTTACGACATGAAATAATAATTAACTTTATCTGAATCCAAATTAATTGAAAAAAAATTCTAGGTTCCAGCAGAATACTTTTCAGCAGTAAGCATCTATTTCAGTGACATTGAAGGATTCACAGAAATCGCTGCTGGATCGACACCTCTCGAAGTAATATTAATTTTAATCATAAAAAAAACACTTTCAGGCACAAACATAAGCAAAACTAATTTTCAGGTAGTCACATTTCTTAACTGTATTTATCGCCTATTCGATTCTCGTATTGAATGCTACGATGTATACAAAGTTGAAACAACAGGTGACTCATATATGGTAGCCTCCGGTTTACCAGTGAAAAATGGTAATTCAATATGAGTGTTTATTTAAAACATTTCAATGCAAATTTCATATGGAACTAATATACTTATTGTAGGAGATAAACACGCATCTGAAATAGCTACTATGGCTTTAGAACTAATAGAGGCAAGTTCTCAATGCCGAGCCCCCCATAAACCAGATCAACCAATACGGATGCGATGCGGTCTTCATACAGGACCTTGTGTAGCTGGAGTTGTGGGTTCGAAAATGCCAAGATATTGTTTATTTGGTGATACTATTAACACTGCAAGTCGCATGGAATCTACAGGCGAACGTAAGTAATTTTAGTGTTGATTTTTATTAAAAAAAACTTACTCATTTTTTATAAATTAATAAATTGTTTAGCCCTAAGAATTCACATAAGTGAAGAAATGAAATGTGCTTTGGATGTTGCTGGAGGTTTTCGTATGGAAAAAAGAGGACTAGTTGATGTTAAGGTAAACAATATTGACGAATATAAAACATTTCGTTTATAAAACTTAATAATATTCTAAAATTTAGGGAAAAGGACCCATGACTACCTATTGGTTAATGCAAAAAGATGGGGGAGCTCATCGAGGATCACCTTCAAATTGGACCCCACAAGAACAACCACCTGCATATTTAGAATGTCTTCGTTCCAGAAAATCTTTTAAAGCAAGAAATTAACAAATTTCTATTTTAAAAAACTTTCAGAGATAATCTTACTAATTAAATGCAAAAACATTTTAATTTGTGTGATATCCGGTACAAATCTGATAAAATTTTCATAACTCAATCGAAAAAATATATAAATTTGCCTCTTGTTATTTAATTTGTTCAAATTAAATAAAATTAAGCAAGGTTTTAGTATTTTTATATGTGTCAAATGATATGTATTGAATGATATAAATTTTGAAATCATGCTGTTAGTAAATGTGTGGAAAATTATGTATATAATTAAAAGATTAATCTTAATTAAAAAAAAAATAGGGTGAGTTACTTAATGTGACACATTTCAAGTAATAAAATACTGTAGAATGTTTGGAATGTTAAAATGTTTTTTTATAAATAAATCTGAAAAACAAATTGTGTGTTAAATTTTAAAATAACCAACTAAACAAAATAGTTAGAATCATAATTTAATCAGAAACAAGAGATGATAAATTACAAAAGTCATCAAAAATTAGTCCAAGTAATTTTATTGTGTTGATAATTTTAAAGGACGAGCATTTCTATGCGACTGTAAACATTTTATATCACAAAATTTGTACTCTTCATACGAAAATGGCACAGTACCTAGTTTCCCACCGCATGTAAAACAACGCTTCTCAAGAGAAGTTGACAACTAATGAAAAACAAAACCATTAGAACAAATCAAATAATAATTAACATAAAACTTAAATGAACCTTACCTTTTGCTTATCATTTAATTCTAAAAATTTATTTGTCTTGATTTTTTCTTGTTGTTTCTCTTTTTCCTTTTGTTTTTTATTTTTTCTTTGAGCTGCTTTCTTCTCTTTTTCTAATTCTATCAATTCTGGAGTTAGAGGCCCTGGTATATTAGCCTAAAAGCATATAATTCATTGAATTAAAAAAATAAATAACATATAAACTATAAAACTTTTAAATGCACATGCAAGAAACCTTAGCATATTGATGTTTATCAGGATATAATCCTTGAAACAATCTAAAAGCAATACGTGTCTCTTGATGACCAGTCACACAATATGGTGTTTGTAAAAGAGTATTTTTGAGACAAGGGTCACCACCATGTTCCAGAAGTTGTCTATAATTTTTATGTAAAGTTGAAAACAAAAAAATTTCGGTACTACTAGGTTTGAGACTGAACTGAATTTTGTTTTCCTAGCCCAACCTAACCCATAGGTGCCTTAGGTGTTGAAGTTTCTAACCTAACCCGATCCAACACCTAGGGGTAAGGTTTGGTTAAGAAAAAAAATTCAGTCCAGTCACAAATCTAGTAGCACCGAATTTTTATTATATTGTATTAAATTAAAACTGTTATAATCATTACGTGACAAGAACAGGCAACTCAGCCACTGCTGCTTTATGTAAAAGTGTATTTCCATCAGAAGGATCTTTAAAATTGATTGAATCTTCCAACGAAATAGGCGCATCCCAAGTGTTTAAAAGATTCTTGAATTCTGTTTCATCAGTTTTGAAAGAATCCCAAAGCTAAAAATTTAACCTTAGTTAGGATAATTATTAAAACATACGAGTTGAAAATTAAAAATTAAATTGTATACCTTTCGAACTATAGAAGGTACTTTTATATTAGATTTATTACTTGCAGATTTAGTTTTATTTTTTGTAGCATCATTATTTTGATTTTCTTTCAATGTTCCATTTTGATCTACATTTGTATTATTAGATTTTGCTTTCCTAGGCTTTTTCTTCTTTTTTCCTTTTACAGAGCAATCGAATTCTTGTAGTTCTTCTTTGAGGTTAATTTCAATTTTACCAGATTCTAATCCTGTATCATCAGTTTCAGATTCGGTATTTTTATCAGAATTTGCTGGTTTATTATATTTTCCTAATGTTTTGATCCAATTTGGAGGAGCCATAGACTGATCATAGCACGGAGTTTCGTCTTCACTAGAAATAACATCACCAGGCATAGGTCTAGGTGTAGTTTCTCTTGACTTTGCACGATCTATTTTTTGAGGACTACTTTTATGGGTCTTTCTGCCGGTGGATCGATCAGATACATTATTATTAGAAGGAATAGTATTTGAGGCAAATGTTTTTTGAAAAATTTCAAAACTTTCTGAAACATCAAACATACAATTTTTGAAGAATTGTAAATGTAATTAAAATAAAAATATTATGTAATTTCTGAATTACCATATATTTCAACTGTTGAAAGAATACTATGGGCTCGTTGGATTTCTTTATAGGATGGTCTGCGAGTTGGAAATGGAAAAGTTCTGAGTCTTAAATCTTGACGAAACAATGGCGATCCAGCACCAAATAAACTAGCTTTATTAAGAGGCCCTACTGCTCTGTATAAAATTAGAGAGCAAGCAGCAAGATCATCTTTCCAACTAGTGAGAACTTCTTGTACATGCTAAACATGTGAAAATATTTGACAAATTGTTTGATATTCTATTATATCTTTAAATTTTTCTCATCAAACCTGAGCAAATTGTTCTTGGTTATATCTTCTCAGTGATGCTCCAGCGGACCTTGGAGCATTTCCTCTGGCATCTCTTGTACCTTGAGCTTTTCCTTGACCTCGCCTTGTCACATATGAATGCAAAGTCTTATGCCTTCAAATAATATTTAATTTAATCAATACATAAAATGCGCGGTATTTTAACACATCCAAATTGTTTACTTAAGAGCAATCCCGCTCTCTCCTCTAAATATGCCACCGGCGAAATGACCGCCAGCACACATAATGACGGCCCAGCCTCCACTTTCACGAAGATTTTTACAAGCTTCTACCCACTTATCGCCTTTTCCATCACCACCAATCCATTCCTAAAATAATAGAGTTATTTCAAGTTTAAAAAGCGTTTCTTCGAAATTCATTCAAATTTTGTGAAAAAAAAACCTTTTTATGATGCAATAGACATCTATAGACTGACAAAACTCTACCATTTTCATTAGTAAAATATGCACGACAATGACGAGTAGCAGCTGAAAATAAATCAGAAACTTCTTTCTCTCCTTTCATGATCATATTTTCTGAATCAGATTCGCTATCAGACACACTTGAACCATCATCTAAAAAAAATTCAACATTAAAAAATTATGTTGAATATGTTAAATCACAAAACAAAACAGCCACAATACCTTCTCGCGCATTGAACTGAAGCAAAGTAATCGCTGGTTTACCAAGTAGGCGACGACGCAAATTATGAGTATGCCAATGATGTTTATAATGAGCAGTTTGTTGAGCCCGAGACTCGAATGGACCAGCTCCACAATTCGAGCATCCTGTGCTATGACCAGATCGGTTTTCCACAAAGGATTCTGCTTCACGTACAACACTTTCCTCGTTAACTGAAATGTGATGCAATAATCAAACTCCCAAAGAACCTTTAGAATACTATGTAAAAACAAAAAAATATTCATAAATTTTTATTTTCAATGAATTCACAGAGAAATTGTTGAATATTATCAAGATATATTATTGCACCATAAGTATTGATTTGATGTGTAATATTAATATTTTATTTAATTCGTACCGACAGGAGGAGAATCAGATATCATGCAAGCAGCTACTCGTAGCCCTCCAAGTAACTGAGAAAATGTTTCGGCTTCATATAATTTACAACAAGTAATTCCCTTTAAAGACGCTGGTATGGTAGTTGAAGTTGTAGTGGAGTCCCCCATTATAAGAATGTATATAAATACCAAATACAAATATTCAGTCTTCTTGTTTGTTATAAAAAGTACAAACCACGTGATTTAAAAAATATTGTTTTAATTAAAATAAATAAATAAAACGAAGAGGCACAAACGCCTACGTCGACTGACAACGACTAAACGTCACCTTTGACAACTTGTGCAATATCCATGTGTGCCGTCGTAATAATA
>JAOXNN020000013.1:5124892-5138726 GCA_028571205.2 Hydropsyche betteni
ACACACGTCATAGGCCTTCACCATTACCAAAGAGAAGTTTTAAGTTAGTTGGGTGAACATGCAATGCATTCTCAATAATATTTTATGCAAGCCCCACCAAATATATCTACATGCCATTCGGATAAGAGGTGATTGTTATTAATTGGTTATTAAATACAAAACGATTGTTTTAAATTTAATTCAAATAGATGAACGTGCGATAGTCTTACTATACTAGATTAATACTTAGTGTTAATAGAAGTTTGTCCATTTTTTTTACCTTCCCTATTATATCCAGTTGTCTTGAAATACTTAATTTTGAAGCCTCGCGGTCTAATGCTAAATTTATAACAGTTTTTTGAAATGTGAAATTTTTATATTTGAGCGGTGCTCCTCCTCGAAATAAAGTAGTAGAGTGGCGCTCCAGCGCGCTCCTACCCCACTAAACCACTGCATATACTATTTATGATACTTTCTTGTATGATGTATATTATCTTAATAAGTATTGTCTACTTTTCATGTTTCATTTGATATTTCATCATGTAGATGTGTTAAATAAATGACTACATATTAAGTATTTTAGTATTTTATTTAAATTTCCTCAACATCTTTAACGATTTTTAACGTATGATATTTTAAAAACGTTCGGTGGTCGGTTGACCACTGTCCGGTTGACGTTTGTCCAGTTTGCGTGTGTCCAGTTGGCGCGTATCCACTTAGCATTTGTCCACCTTGCCGTTGGTGAGTTGACTTGTACCGATTAGTGCTGTGAAATATCTACTATATCAATTTAGCATAGAGGTTTTGCCATTTTGTTAAGAACCGCATTTTCAAACTTCATACCAAAATTCCATCCGTCACCAACATGTCTTTATTCAACTACCGACTCTTCCACAAAACCTCAAACGACAAAACTATTTTCCGAAAAACACACACACACACACACAACAATCAGTCACGGCCTCGTACCGAGAAAATCTACAAAACCCAACGACCCCCATCGGCCGCCATTACGCTCGCGTCTCGCCACCCCCCCACAAAATGGTGCCGAATTTCGAGCCAGCATCATCATCAGCACACACACACCACATCCACACCACATCCACACCATACTCGCACTTATGCGGAGTAAATTGCGTTCCTCACAAAGGTGTGTGGTTCGGTCGCGCGCCGCCGAGTGTAGTTCCGGTGGGGGATAGTCGTTCACCAGAACCGAAACTGTTATGCAGTCATAAGGCACGCCGGCCAACTGTTGACTGCCGGTGCTCGTCTCTGGTGGATGAGGTGCTGGGATCGGTGCAGGAGCTGGTGGGTAATCTCCTGGAGGAAAAGGAAGGCTGCCGGTGGCTTGCGAGGGGAGGGTCGCTGAAATATTCGGATATGAGAAAGCCACTTCGCGAAAATGCTGGCCATCCGAGTGTGTTTTCATAGTGTTTCGTTTATATGGATTGTTTCGTTTTTCGCAACTTTGACACGTAAGTTTTTTTTTGTGACTTTTTATAGTTTTTAATGATAAAGATATGTAGAAATTATTTTTGTTAAATTTCGAAAGATCGATTGTAATGTATTTCAGTTGAAATTTTAAAAAATGTTCTCTATTTTATATTATACGTATTTTTTATGAGCAGAGTAACGGATGAGATGTAATTATGATACATTTAAATGATTCACCAAATGTGTCATATTCATAGAATCTAAAAAGTATTAATAACTAGTAAATAGGCCCGATGTTAATAACATCGGCTGCCTGATGCCCGAAAAGTCGATGCCCATACCCGATTTGAATGTTCAATATTTAATTAATAAAATCAAAATAGTTCATTTGTTATTTTCACCAGACATCATATAGGCAAAGTCAGTAGTTAGAAGGTAATAAGCATCATATTATAGACGTTAATTGTATACGCATAAAGACCACATTGGAATATTTAAAGTCGCGAGCGTCATTCGAACAGACAGACACACACACACACACACACAAATCCGTGATTATATATAGGGGATAATAATTAATACTTCGAATTCACTCTTTTAAATTTCAACAATGAGAAAATATCTTTTATAATAAATCTATTCAATTATAATACTTCAAAATTTAAAAAAAAACCCTTTTTACGCATAAATATATTAATATTGAAAACAATATTACAACTGCAACTACACAATGACTCATCCCATGCACCATTGTTATTAAATTAACAAAAACACATTTCATAGAATAATTAATACATAAAAACGTTGAACCCTTACGAAATGACCGGAATCCATTACACGTTCACACATAAATTAATTTCCGATCCGTTTAGGATCCACTTTTGTTTATTTAAAAAAAAGTGAAGAAATATCGGCAAATGGGTCACCTTTCTCCTCGTTTTTGCAGATTGCACGACTCACGTGAAAAACTGTATGGATTTACGAATGTAATTCAAAATTTCGTTTTTTGTAACGTAAACTATTCACGCTTCCGCAATTAAAACGGACCTATTATAAAATGCGCTGTCATTATTGAAGTTTCGGAGGACTTTCGAAATCGCTTGTTTTTTTATTAAAAAAAATTGATGAGTAAATATTTGGATTGAATAGACGATTTATCTATAAAATTGAAAGTAATTGATACGAAATGCGCTCTAATTTTTCTGTGAAACAAATTTGAATAATTACTCCGAACAATAGAAGTGAAATCAGATTAGTTCCTTTTGACTCTTTCAAAAAATAATTATATACTATGTCGGTATAATTCATTTGATAGAATAAACGTTTTTAACCAAATTATCACATCTTCGATTAAATCTTTACTAATGTTTTGAATCATCATCATACGAAGCTCATATAATATTCAATGCAATCTTTTTAACCTTTTCAATAACTGTAAAATTTTAAACTTTTTTCTAACATGATCAGAAAAGATAAATTTCGAATCTTATCTTCTTATTAAACGAATTATATCATTCGTTGTTCAACTTAAATGATCAAAATTAACTATCTACTACTTTAAAAATTAATAAAATAATATTTTTTCAATATACATATCTATTATGATTAATTTGAAATAACTAAACTTTTATTATCAAACTTTACGATCCAAATCGAATAACTGCACCTCAATCGAACTGCCGTCAATAAAATCATTCCCACGGATCCTAAAGTCAAAATAGGGAACGTCTCGCACTGGTCACGCTCGATTTCAACATTTAAATCCTTCATAAATTGCATATAAGCCTTCGTTCCAGTCGACACACATACATCAAGTACGGTGTCGAGATTCTTGATGCATATCGGAAAATGTTGCGACGCCACTACGTTCTGTTTCCTTTGTTAATTCAAAACGCACATTTTCCCTTTTTGGACAACAATAACGCTCGTATATTATCATTTTCAATTTTAGCGAATTTCTCCGTGACTTTCCGTTTTAATCGTTAAGTATGAAAATCTCATCGCGTGACTCTCTTCGTTCATTGTGTTACACAACTATGATCACTTTTCGTGCTCTATATATATTTTTCATATATTTCTAATTATATCTGAATACATATTAATATAGTACAGTTTGAATATTAGTGTAATGCAATTCAACATAACTGTTTTTTTATTATTTTAATTTCAGACGGTATCCAAAAGTTCATAGAAGCACCTTCACCCACAGAAGTGAGTCCAGACAAAGATGTCGTGATGAGATGCAAAATACAAAATAGAAGAGGCACATGCTCTTGGCAAAAAGATAATAAGGTAACCATTATGGTATACTTAAAAAAAAATCCTTAACTTCAATTATCGGTGATTGATCAGTATCCCACGGAATTCCGACACTTATACACGACGAGAAGATCGAAAATCACAATGGCGATCGAACCGGATGAAATGATCAAGCGTAAAATTCATCAATAGACCAACTTAACCATATATCCGCAAAATAAGTTCGAAAAGTTCTTTCGACGTGACTAGGTGAACGTCAGAAATCGCCACATTCAAACGTCCATTGTTTCGTAACGGTTTATCTTTTAGATTCGGATCATAATGGATGTATAGAAAACACTTTCGTTTTGAAATGTTCACAGGCTTATCAAATTGTGATTTTAGTATAATATTTATATTTTTTTTGTTTACAGCCGGTTGGTATACATTCTGGTAAATACGAATGGGCTGGAGGAGCTGCAGGAGGTTCTGGAGGAGGTGAAGATTGCTCATTGTGGGTTCGAGCAGCTTCATTACAATTGGATGATGGTTTATGGCAGTGTCAAGTTACTGCTAGTTCATATGATGCTCAAGTAAATATTTAAAACATTATTAATTCTGAAAATAGAAAACATTAATAATATTTCACGCGTTTTAGGACGCTCTTTCAAGTCCACCTGTTACTTTATCAGTGAGAGTTGCTCCTCAAGCACCAAGACTTTTACAAGGAGGTTCACCTATATCTCCAGGTAGAACTTTATCTACAGCACAAGCAGTTCGTACATCAGTCCTGTGCGAATCTCGATATGGAAATCCTCCAGCTTCAATTTCGTGGTTCTTAGGTTTGTAGCGATTCAATATTACAATAAAATTTTCGCTTCTGAAAATAATCAAAAATTTGAATAGATGATGAACCTATAAACGCATGGAGTCAAACAAACTCATCAGAAGTGGAACGTCCAAGAGTATGGGCAGCAAGATCCGCTGTTGAATTGGTAGGAGCACGTTCCATGCACGGACGAAGATTAGCCTGTCGTGCTCATCATGCAGCGTATCCTGATCCTGGATATAAAGATGCCACTACGGTTTTGGATGTAACATGTATGTAAAAGGTTCTTACATACAAAAAAGGTTATTTTTTGAAACCAAAGATTATATAAAATGTCGATAATTTCAGTTCCACCAATCGTCAGCATAACTGGAATAGAGAATGCAGATTCTTTGGAAGAAGGTAGCGGTGGTGCATTGGCATTAAGATGTCGTGCTGAAGGTAATCCACCTCCAACAGCCTGGTGGACGAGATCGTCCCCTCGTCCTTTACCAACTGCAAATCCAACAGATACACTTTTGCTAGCACCATTAACTCGCAATCATTCAGGTATTGTTTGTTATTTTTTTTTTTTTTTTAATTATAAAACGAAAAAAAATTAATTCCGAGTCATATAACACTTTCAAAACGATGATCAAAAATTATTTTATAATTTCAGGCACTTATATGTGTCAAGCAAAAAATTCATTAGGAGAATCTGAACCAGTGAGCACTGAAATAGACGTAAAATGTATGTATTCCAAATCCATTCGCACAGATATTTTTAAACATAATATTAAATTTCGCAAATCTTTTTGTTAGACCCCGCTAGAGTTTTATGGGTTGGACCCGAGCCATCTGTACAAGCTACTTTATTTACGCGAGTCGTTCTCGAATGTCGCGCCGAAGGAAACCCCCAACCGAGATATTTATGGACCCATGCGTTAGTGATAAACATTACAGACATAAAAATTAGTCGTCAAGATTCAACAGTTAAAAAAAATCATGGTTACAGGCCTTTAGAAGCTACGGACGCCGAAGGAGGCATGCCGGTCGGAAGAGACGCAATGTTACTCTTGCCCAACGTGACATACAGACAACAGGGATCTTATCGGTGCACAGCCACGAACACAATAGGTGGCAGAGAACGATGGCATACTGCAGACCCGTTAACAATGGCTGTGGTTTGTATTATCTGCTGGAGACAATTGTCAAATATTTTGATTTTGATCGGTTGAAAGCAATGCGATTGAAATTTGAAGGTCGGTCCTCCGGTGGGAGAAGGAGAAGACGAGGGAGGAGCAGGTGCTTCGGAAGCTAGGTTGGGAGCTGATGCGAGGGTTTCGGCTCTTGTGTGCGCTGAGCCTCCTCCCAGAAGGGCTGCTTGGCATTGGGGCAGTTTGACGTTGACTGTTCCTGCTCAAATAGGTAAATTTACCACTGACAACGAGATTCTTGTGATCTAATATTTTCGAGTGCAATTTAATTGTGCGTTGAAAATATGTAGATTGAGCCTTAAAACGATTTGCTTGTGCATTAGAATAATATACGATGTATATTAAAGAAACTCGTATTAAGCATCATTTCATTTGTAGTGTGCAATGAAAAAAATTAGCATTCAAATATATGAAATAAACAATAGAAAAAATAGTTAGTGCATTGAAATGATCGGGAGGTGGCAACGTCGACAGAGTTAAGTTTTCCTCCACAGACAATACAAAACAACTTTCAAATGTCTACGTTTCCTTTTGTTAAAATTTTAATTTAAATAACATTTTAACAATTTGGTTCAAATTCTATTCTATTATGAAAGTTATGAATAATGGTCTTGTAATTTTGCCCTATTTGCGTTTGCGGTGTTACCGATCCTTTATTTATATTCATTCTAGTGCACATTTTATTCGTTTTAATGTGCAGAGATTTTTCCAATGATCAAAATATGTCCTGCTTCGACGCAATATTAAAATTGCACACTATTTTATTAAAAGCTCATTTTTTGTATAATGAACGTTCAAATTTTCTCAAATATTTTTGGTTTAGGTCGATATAGATCCGCTGAACCAGTAAGACAAGGAGCTTGTTATTTATACGTGCTCAATGTTCAGACAACAACTCGACAAGATGCTCGTACTTATTTGTTAAGAGTCGAAAACGAAAGAGGCGCTACAGCACATGCTGCACATTTAGTTTTACATGGTATTCATCAAAACTTTAAATCAAAATAAGCTTTTATATTATTTCATCATGATTTTATTATAATTTTAGAAACAGCGACGATCGGTCCTCTCGCAGGAGCTGCAGTAATTATCGTAGCATTGGTAGTTGCAATATTTTGCATTTTGCGCAAATGCAGAAATACCAAAGGTAATGCAATAGAAAATAAAACAACACAACCACCATGTACGTTTCTATAAACAATAACCAAAATTGAATCAATATTTTTTTTAATAAATATCAAAGTAAATATTTTGAAAATTAGCATAAAAATAATTTTTAATCAACATTTCAGACAAAAACGATTACAGTGCATCAGAACTAGATGGGTAAGCTAAAAAGTTTTAATTTTTTTTTATTTTATGAGGTAAAACGGGTACATTTCACGATTTTGACAATTCCAGGGATAAAACGGAAGGATTACCAGCTGATGCAGTGTACTCGACCAGGGTGTACTCCCCTGATGCCCTCAAGGTGCGGAGGGCAGCACTCGTTCTTCAACCACCGACCACAGTGTGACACTTGTGCGTGTGTGTGTTCAACACCTTTCAACTGCACATAACGAAAATTTAAAAAAAAACTATTACTAAGTATTAACAATGCATGTAATGTAGATCGAAACGTTCAAAGCCTAAAATACTAATGATACAAAGAAACTTGTCTATGGATCTGCGTAAAAGTCGTAGATTTTATTTGTTCAGCTGCATGTCGGTGAATGAATTTGTGCGGTGATGGAAATGTGACATTTCAATCGGAATTAGAGCACGTCTATTGTTCGTATGCACTGTTCGATTTTATGGAGGTAGATTGATGCGTTTCAGGGGTCAGTGGAGGCTAAGAAGGAACACGTGTATTCTGTCGTGGACCCACGTATACAATATGACCTGACTATATCGAAGAAGGGAACACCGACCACCCATCTGTCCGTTTCCCGGCCTTTAGGTCCGCAAAATCCGGGAACTTCATTCCAAACTGCCGACGAAGTCGGTTTTGCCAGAACGAAATCCAAAAGATCGACGAGGAGTTCTGCGAGAAGCAAGATCAGTTACAAATCAAGACCGAAATCATTACAGTCGTTCGATAATCCAAAATACTTAGATCATTTGTTTCCGATGACGGCCGAATTGTAAATATGTTGTTAATAAAGATTTTATTCACGTACTTTGATTTGTATCATTTTATTAAATGAAAATTACACAACTTAACGTATCACACACCTTAAAAACACCAAATAAAGTCCATTTCAATAATAAACTTTAGCGAAAACATTTGAAAAGCGTGCCCGTTTAACAGATAAGGGCCACCACTCGAACGACACTAACCGTCATATATTTATAATGTGGTCAACCTGATACCGTAGCGTTTGGTACAAAATAGCCGTTCCAATGATAACAATATATTATATTGTACAAAATTATCGTTTTTAAAATATATTACAATAAAGTTAAAAATCTTATGCACGGTAATTTGAATGTTTAAAATATTAGTATGCAATATTATATCGTAAAGTATGAATTAATAAAAGCGTAAATGCTTCATATAAAAAGTAATAGATTGCGCTAAAACGGCTTTAACCTGTTTAATACAAAATAGCCGTTTTAATGCTGATAATTTAATTAAGGGTATAAAATTATCGTTTTTATAACATAATAGAATAAAGTACAAAATCTCATACAAATTAATTTAATCAATATAAAAATTCGCATACAAAATCACATCGTAATGCATCAATTAATAAAAGCGTAAATGCTTTACATAATAAAAAACAGATAGCGCTAAAACGGCGTTCGCAGACAGCGCCCGGCCGGCGTGTGTCAGTCACTCGGCGGGAGTCGCTTGGGACGGTTGTGCGTTTCGTATAAATATTTCGTGATACCGAAGTGAGCATGGCCACCCAGGCGGAGGTGGGCGTGCCCGACTTCGTGCTGGTGGATAACCTCACCCCGGACCTATTCGTGGACAACCTGCAGCACAGGTAAGCCCTAAAGCCTCGGGCCTAACTTATCGGCGGTTCGCACTTACCGGCTTTTTCGAATCTGTTGGCCGAAACGGGCGCGAACGCGACCCTGTCTCGGCGAAGTTTCGAAGGCTTTTGCGGACGTTTGCGCGAAGACAAGGAAGGTTCGGTGTACAAGCGTGCGGGGGAAAAAAACTCGTCTGGTAACTGCCAATTATACGATGTGTGCATTGTTGTGTTTGAAAACTCGCCCATATTCCCATGCGTACTTATGTGGCTCTATTTTGTGAATGCGATTTGCATATTTCACATTGACAATTCCGCTTTTGATCGTTTATTTTTTTGTTAGTGTGCAAAAGTTGTATAGGGAACGTTCTTGTGTGTGATTTTTGCACAACTGCACTTTTATATGTACTTTGAAAGTCGACGTACGTGACTATTGTGAAAACAATTTCTTTATTGTCTATGGATGTTTAAATTATGCAATCGATGTAGTCACGTATCAAATTTATTATGCATAATAACCGTGCAATTTTTCAAATCGTAAATATAACGATCGTCTACGAATTCCTTTACTTATCAGCGCAAATGGCCCATAAAGCACACACCTAGATACTCATCGTTTAATTTTCCCTACAAAAAACGTTGAATACATTAAATTCTCGGCCGACACCCACGCGATTCCTCAAAATCTCGAACGTATCATATTAAAATTCAACATGTCTCCTCCGTCGTTCGTATGAGGTTACAATGTCGTATGCCACAAAGGAATGCTTTTCGAAAACAATATGGTTACACGCTATTGTGTGGCGGCACGTAAAAGGATGGATAGAATCGTCCTTTGAAACAATCCGATTGTAATCCAGTTTGAAACTCATAAGAGTTTCGAATTTTGGCGCCCGTTCGTGACGAGTTTTCGTTTTGTTCGCCGATTTGCCGAATAAAAGGTTTTTCAACGTTTGAATAATGGCCGATGTCTTTTTGTATGGGAATTCGTGATGCACAAAATCGTTGAATGTGCACGTTTTTTAAATTAAATTATCATTTTTTTTTACATGAAATATTACCTTTATGTGTATTATTAGGTTTTCATTAGTTCGCTAAATATATACTCATTAGCGAGTTATTATACTTTTTGAGTTTTCAAATGAAAACAATCAACACGTTTAAAATTTTTATAGCGATTCTACCTTTACTGAAGAAGTCAACTGATTCACTTGCGTTTTTTAAACAGATCAACCTTCGTATATTTCATTAGAATATTTATGAATTTCATATCCGATACGTTTCTCAATCGATTACCATTTTCTATTTTTTAAGAAAACGATAATTAAAATGACACTGCAATCAATGACGGACTCACCTTCCGTGAGTCATCGTTATAATTGTGCGTGAGACATTGACCAAGTTTCACTTGCGTAACGTACAAAATATAAATAAATAATCAATAAACCTTTGACGGTTTTGGAAATGAACCTTCGGATAGATAAACATTGTACATTGCCGTCTATTTTGGCAAAAAACGAATTTCGCGTAAAAGTCGTACGTACCGGTTGGTACTGCTAACGTTTCGATTAGATAAGTACTACGATTTATCAATATTTTGAATCATATGATATTAATATATATTGAATTGTATTATTATTATTATTATATAGACGACTTAATGGTTTAAAGTTGAGAAAAATTGTAGTTAAGCGATATTTAGTGTAGGGAGTAGTCGGATGTAATCATGAACTTTTCCAAGTCAGAAATTTCGATTTCATTTTTATTTTATTTTATAGTTATTGGGTAATCCTATACTTTAGATGCTTAAATTATTTATTGACAAGTTTTTATTGTAACTGACAAAAATGCATTATAGATGTTTAAATTAAATTACTTAACGTATTTCATGTAGTTTGTAAGTGTGCGTGTTGTAGGGAAGTTATATTTGACAGTTTTTACGAATAAATTTCGTTCAGCCGGCAAAAGGTGCTATTAGACAACATTTAAACCCGAAACTCATTAGGATATGGTTAAAAATTGATAAATATAACCTCCAAACTACACGGGAAATAACACACTTATAATGCATAAATTACGGATGAAATATTTCAAGAATCTCAATACACTTACAATACATTTTTATTTCAATTGAAGTTTTCGACTTTCGAAAGGTTCCAGATACTGTATAAGATACATATGATGATATATATCAATAGATTTGTGAAATAGAAAAAATCAAAATAGAAATGAAAAGATCCATCGACTGCGACAAAATAATAACCTTTTTTTTTCACCGCGCACAGAACGATCTCGTTACGATACAAAGTACGTTTTTTGATGATGATGATGATGATGATCATGTTAATGGTATGGGAATGGTAAAAAAGTTGGTTACATGGTAAAATAGTTATCTCGGGAGTATAACGACCGAGCGTGGAATGCACTTTTCAACACGAAAACTCGACGGAAACGCGTTCTTAAGCCTCACCGAAAAATATTATTATATCGGAAACCAAAAAAAAAAATATCAAAAGAGGGTCTGACCTCTCTCGTCCGTCGTCTCGGGTCTGAGGTCGATTTGTTTTCGCGGGAAAATCTCTTTTTGAAATGACGCGGCCTGTTTTCGAAGCGCGATGAACGATGCATTATTTCGGGATGGGTTTATCATCTGAATCGTGCGAGTTTTGTGTGAAATCGTTTTATGTTTTAAATTTTGAGTAGACGTATGCTAATTTCGGATTAAATTATGATGTTTAGTGAATATTTTAGCCTTGGGTTTTTAGTAACCGAAGACCGTGTCTAATTTCTGATGTAATAATTTCAATGGAAATTATTCAATTTTGAATTGTTGCAGAGTTAATCAATTGTGATAGAAAGTTGAATGACGAGTCGATTGGAGTTCGTTCGATTATCTCTTGAGTTTATATATGAAAAAGGTTATAAATTACTGTAAAAATGATCGTTAAATTTGCTGAATGGTTTGAAATATTCGTAAATTATTAGAATGAGAACCTTGAGATACACATCAATAGAAAATTCACCGTTCTACGTATTTCTTGTATGATTTTTTTAAAAATCCAATTGTAACTATTTAATACCAAATTTAAGACCCACTCTACCCACGCACTGTTAAAACGATAATCAAATGAAATTTTATTAACTTTTTTAATTTTCTTATTCACACAATTCAAAACATATATATTATATCTCAAATCAAATTTAAAAGAAACCCGCTATCTATAAAACACCAATCAACAATTCACAATCGCTTTCAGCACATGAAAAATATCAGATTTTCAAATCGCGTCAATTATTACAAAACAAAAAAATCACACTCAATCAATTACGAAATCTTACAAATCGCATTCGATTAGATATTCAATCAATCGGTACAAGTCAGCTCACCAACGGAAAGTTGGACACCGGTTAAGTGGACAAATGCCAACCGGACAAATGCAAAGTGGTCGCGAGCCAACTGGACACACGCAAACTGGACGAACGTCAACCGGACACCACCCAACCGACCACTGAACTTTTTTATCGTACGTTAAAGAAGTTAAGGAAATTTAAATAAAATACTTAATATGTAGTCATTTATTTAGCACATCTACATGATGAAATATCAAATGAAACATGAAAAATAGACAAAACTTATTAAGATAATATACGTCATACAAGAAAGTGTCATAAATAATATATGTCACAGTTCAAGTGTTCACTTTTGTTTTTGTACACTAATACTAGTTTGGGTATACCCAAAATATCGATTTTAGTTTGAATGTCGACTGTCAAATTTTACCTATTTATAATTGCGTCTAAACTGAAAACACACGTCATAAGTAGATGTCATGCTGGGTTAGGTTGGGTTAGCGTTTTAGCTTGAGTTTTCAAAACGTGTTCATAACAAACTCTCGAGGTTCATTCTAACAGAAGGAGTAGACACTACGCGTATTTCTCGTAATTCACGTAACTTTCGAATAAAAATATGCACGTTTGCAATCGTATTTCTTTACTTGAATATGTATAAAATTTTTACTTATATATTTACGACGTGTAAGTTAAGTATGTGCACATTGAATTATACGCTATTTTAAAAATGTTCGGTGGTCGGTTGACCGGTGTCCAGTTAGCATTTGTCCACTTGACCGGTGTCCACCTTGCCGTTGATAAGCTGACCTGCACCCCCAACCAATTATAAAATATCAACAGAAACTATCACATCCAATCAAAAAATCACACATCAAACGCCAATTCATCACAACAACGCCATCTTTCCTTCTCCGTCGTCGAGATTGTTAAAGCGGCAATTAAAGCGGATTTAGCGTTATGTTATGACGAGCCGAGACGACGGTCTGATGAGGAATTCGACTTCGGTCGTAGAAGATCGACGGGGAAAAGTGCGTTAACCCGTTGCGGCCCGTGAGAACGCTAATGTCATTCGCTCGCGCGGTGACGCGACGTGTGCGCATGTGTTGTAATCGCGGTCTTTTTTAGAGTGGCGATTTTCGTTTTTGAATCCGATCGATGGTCGAAGCTCGCGAGAGGTTTTTTTACATGAGGATTGATGGCTTATTGGCTCGGTTGAGATGATGATCTATTTATTGCCTGTTGAGATTGTTTTTAATGAATGGTTTAGTGTTATTGAATGTGAAAATTTTTGTGGTTCTGTTATCGAATTGATGGGAGTATGTTGCAGTTGTGACGATTTACCGCCTTAAGTTCAAAATGTTGCATTCTTTAGAAAACAGCTAATAAGCAATGTTTATCGTCGTTTAAAAACATACTCTTGTCATGTTTTTTATCAAATACGCTTTTATAAAGAAAAATGTTTATTACTAAATTTATTTTGTCGCCATTAAGCATTCCCATATTTGCTTATGTCGTCGGGATGCCACTAGTTTGTTGGTTCAACATTAAAATATTTCGTCAATTTTTATAGTTTAATTGTTTGATAAGTCATATGAATGTCAATCAAAAAAACTCACGAATACAATTTCACCGTATATCAATAATAAAAAAAAATTATATATTTTTTCCTCAAAAATTTACTAATACATACTTCAAAATTTCAATATACAGGCAGACCTCAACTTTCGCACATTCGACTTTCGCACAATTCGCTATTTCGCACATTTTGAAATAATCGTTCTTTTAGATTTTTCGGCGATAATTCACAATATATACTATTTTATTGTAATTTTTGAAAAATAAAAATT
>JAOXNN020000013.1:5145348-5156203 GCA_028571205.2 Hydropsyche betteni
TATTTGTTTGTGACATATAGGCAAAGCCAGTAGTTAGTAGGTACTAATAAGCATCATATTATAGACGTTAAGATAAGGTTATAGCCGTTATTATAATGACCATAAAGACTAAATTCGTAGCTCGTGTTATAGCCGTTCTCGCGTAGCGATTATAGCCGTTATATTTGAACAGCATACGGGCTAAATTGGAACGATAAGTCGAGAGCCTCCACATACAATCAATCACAGACATCTGTCATCCGTGATTATATACGTGTATATAGGGGATTCAAATATTTTTTCCACTGCGTAATAATCGACGTCTTGCATAATGCAATAGAGACGCTTTCATAAGCATGATATTATAGACGTTACGTGTATACGCATGAAGAATAATTTTATAGACGCAAAAAAATAATCATATCGACGCGTTGTTTTAAAGTCGCGAGCGTCATCGAACATACGAACACATAGACCTACACACACATAAATCCGCTATTATATATAGGGGATGCTGTTTATATTTAGTATGAGAAGTTCATTGGTTTTGATGTTCTTATCAATAGGCAATCTATTGGAATTAAAAAAAAAATGAAAAGAATGAAAATTGATCCATGTTATGAGGTTTATAGATGTTTTGCTAAGATTCAGATTATGTTTTAGTTTTGAAAATCAATTCTTACGATAAGAAGTTTGTAGGCTTCCATAGATAATTTATTAGGATTCAGGTTATTATGTTTTAGTGTATAAATTTTTTAAATCGGTTTGTATGTAAATAAAATACTGTGTTAAAAAAAAGTTAATTTCAGCGATATTAAATATCTAACAAGTTGTTAAGTGGATCATTTTTTGTATCTATATGTATCAAGTTACTTTTTTTCAGAATGTACAAAGAATAATATAAATCTTACCATCAATCAAACTTAATATAAAATCCCAATTTTTTATCGATCCATTTTTTACAATTTTTTCAATTTAAAATTAATTAAAGTCGCGACCCAGATTCGAAACAGTCATATACGAATACGGAACATTGTTCTTTTGTATGACATTAAAAACTCGATAAATTTTTCCTCAACGTCGGTTTCAGCGTCTCCATTTTACCTAATCCACAACACGAAACCTTCACGAACGGATTTTTCCCATCAAAACCGCCATTGAACACCAAACCAAGGCAAACGATGCATCAAACCAGGTGATTCATCCTCGAAGCAAAAAACATGCACGAGACACGCGTCCTGACCTTCCATTTTATAGCCCATCTAATGCAAAACTCGAACGGCCCACGCGCTCGAAAACGGCGGGAAAATGTCGCGTTCGAAAACGTTCGCGTTTTACTCTGATTGGTCGGGCCGCTTTCGTCGAAATTTTCACGGTACGAATGATGCGACAGTTTTTTCGTTTTAATTGTCGATTTCGTATGATATTTTTAATTGTATTAAATTTCGAATTCGTTGTATAATTTCTGACGCCGTTGCCGCAACCAGTGCGTAATGAGGGAATCAATTTTTTTTATCTACGCCCGCAGGCGGATATCACATTTTATATGTTGTTCTAATTATCGTGTTCTGAATGGTTCGATGGAGTTTTTTTCGTTTGAAAGCTTTGCAGTTTTATTGTGTCCTGAATTCGGTCGATTAGCGCGTTTCTTGTTAAAGAAGTGTTAAGCGTTGTATAACTCGTGCATATGTTTCACGAAGCAAGATTGACATAGCTGTGTACTTGAGAATAACGAAATCCTCATTTGTCAATTGAAAAATTCATAATTGATCGCATTTGAACCGTCGTCTTGTTTGTTTGGGATTGTAAAATGTGCGCGAGTTCATTGTCGATTATGAAAGTCGCTATAGTTGCATATGAAATAACTATAATAGATTGTTTTTTTATTTGAATTGTATGCATAATAATATCAAATGCTAAACAAGACAAGAACAGTATTTGGTTCAGTAAAATATATTTGCACATTATCTGACCTCATTAGTTATCGTTCATCTTTGGTGGCTTATGAAAATCAATATGTTAAACTTTGAACTCGTTTAGAATTAACCTAAGTAAATATCAAAAATTATCATATGATTACGATATTTATTCAGGATATGTGTAATATCAAATACGACTAGAGAAATACCATATGGTGTCCAAATGAAAGATATGTTCTCATTTTTTTTGATAATTTGTCTAATTTAATGACGTGTAATGATTTTACGTAGTTATCTGTAATTGTAGAAGTTCTATCGAATATTTCTAACTATAGTTTAATTAAATATATATTATTATTAAGATTATAAGAATATATTTATTTATATATAAATTGTTTGATTATCTCGAAAAATGTCTCAATCTTAAAAATTGTCCTTTTATAAATTTTCATCAAGTAACCCGCAAACATGACTTAAGAAAAACTGACCAGAAATAAACACGTAGTCTCGTTTATTGTTTCGATAAAATTTCAAAGTAATCCCACATGAAAAATTTCTAAATTTTGAAAATCCGTTTCCGAATACGCCGAGATTGTGAATGTTGAAGCCCTTACACGCTTACCAACATATTTATAGACGCATTCCTAAATAGTAATTCTTAATTTGAATGGTGAGAAGTGGAGGCGTGATGTCATGTCGCTTTTTGTATCTATTCTCAGAAATGGTGTGTACTCACTTTTAACGTTGTACTTGCGATGCATAATATCTTATCTCGTACAAGCCAAATACATAAGAAATCTCATTTTATTCGAATTCGATTTTAAAATATTCCTCTTCACGGACATATAATTTGATAATAAAAAAACAACCATTTAATTTATAAAAATATTCAATCTTTCATTGCATAATATATTCTGATGATAAAAGCGTCGTTTAATGAGGACATTGTGTTAGTCTTGCAATCACCTCGTCATTCATCAACACTGACACATCCTTTTCCTCGGCTATTATCTCAATTTTCTTCTATGAACAAGACGTTATATATATAAGAATATATTTGCAAATCGAGCGGAAGAAGAAGAAAATTCGCGAAAACGTAGCGAAAGAGCACTTTCCGCATTGCGAGCGAAAACCGAAAACGAAATCGCTTTCGGGCTGAAAACCGGTCATTGTCCGTATGAAAATGTTGTCGAAAGTCGTGTCGTTTTAATAAATTGGCGTTTTTTCGATTTTGAAATTAAACGATTAAGTGATGTGAATAAGGATCGACAAGGTCTTCGACCGCCCGAATCGGAAATCTCGATTTCGAAAAAAATCGAACAATCGATGGCCGTTTATAATTAAAAAAATTTTCGTTTCATGCTATTGTTTGTTGAAGTTTTTTTTATACGACGATATCAAAAAAAAATCCTTTTTATTGTATTTTTTCGAAGAAAAATGATTGCACATTTTTACTTATTAGTATCGCCCATAATTCATTAATCGTGTTATATCAAAACCGTGTTATACGAGGCCGGAGTATAATTACTTTTATATCATCATTACATTTATTCATATTTTACAGGTTTCAAAACAATCGCATCTACACTTATATCGGAGAGGTACTCGTCTCTGTGAACCCGTACAAAAATTTAGATATCTATGGACAAAATTACATCAATCAGTATAAAGGACGGGAGATGTTTGAAGTTTCTCCACATGTATTTGCTGTGGCCGATGCGTGTCAAAGAATACTCAGGCAACAGGTATATGAATTTGCTCAAATACGGAATCGGTCGTTGATGATCGTTTACTTATGCAAATTTTAACTTCAGGGTAAAGACACTTGTGTGTTAATTAGTGGAGAGTCGGGCGCCGGAAAGACCGAAGCGTCCAAGTTGATTATGAAGTACATCGCTGCTAATACTACTCAAGTGCATAGGGATTATATAGAAAGGTGATTAATTAACTTATTGTTTTAATAATTAATAATATGATATACTAATTTTGTTCATTTTTAGAGTTAAAACAGTACTTATTCAATCAAATGCCATATTAGAAACGTTTGGCAATGCCAAAACTAATAGAAATGATAATTCGTCTCGATTTGGAAAATATATGGATATTCATTTTGATTATAAAGGTGATCCGATCGGTGGTCATATAAGTAATTATCTTTTAGAGAAGTCGAGAGTTATTAATCAACAAACAGGGGAAAGAAATTTTCATTCGTTTTATCAGGTAATATGCTTGTTCATTATAAATACAAATTATCAATGATTGTTCTAAATGTTCAATTTTTTTCAGTTATTGGGAGGTGCCTCTGATGCCCAATTCAGATCATGGGGACTTTCTCGTAATTGCTATTATAAAATCACTGGTCCAAATAAACCAACTTCTTTAGATAACAAATCGTTTGCCATGACCAACAGTGCATTTACGTCACTTGGATTTTCTGAAAGTCAATTGAAAGACACCTGGACCATAGTAGCAGGAACTATTTTATTGGTTTGTATTTTTTTTTTCGACACATTCATATGCCATCATAAAATTACTAATTAAAGTTTTGTAAAATAGGGTGAATTGAATTTCTCAAATGCTAACGATGGTCAAGGAATTGTCACAGGCGGGCCCGTTGGATCTTGTTGCCAAGCTTTGGGTGTTACGGAAGCTCAATTAAAATCTGCTATGGTAGGAAGAGTTCTTTCTGCTGGTGGAGAATTAGTTAGCAAGGAGCACACTTTAAGAGATTCTGAATATACAAGGGATGCTTTGATTAAAGCTATTTATGACAGACTTTTCACATGGATTGTCACGATGATAAACGCTGCCATAGAAGTACCAAAAAGCAATTTTAAAAACACATTGATTGGTGTTTTAGATATTTATGGTTTTGAGATATTCGATATCAACAGTTTTGAGCAGTTTTGTATCAATTATTGCAATGAAAAATTACAGCAACTATTCATTGGTAATTTATACTTGTTTTCCAAATATTTTGATTTAATTTCATTTTATAAATTATTAATTGTGAAATTTTAGAACTTGTCCTAAAGCAGGAACAAGAAGAATATCAACGCGAAGGTATACAATGGACACCTATCCAATACTTTAATAACAGGATAATTTGTGAACTAGTTGATGCTCCTCACAAAGGAATAATATCTATCATGGATGAAGCCTGCCTTAATCCTAAACAAGTAAGTTTTATTTTTTCTTCGATTTATTATAATATAAATAATATCATGTATATAAAACTTTTATTTGATTTGATTTATAGATAACAGATGTAGTTTTATTGGAAGCTTTGGATTCGAGATTGGCAAACCATCCTCATTACACTTCAAGACAATTATTACCTACCGATAAAGCGTTACGCCATAAAGAAGATTTCAGACTAACGTATGATTTTTTTGAATTATGTTTTGTCATTGTATGAAATAAATTATATCAAAAAATTTATGAAAATTTTAGACATTATGCTGGTGATGTCACTTATAGTATTGCTGGATTTATGGATAAAAATAAAGATTCTTTATGGCAAGATTTGAAGAGGCTTTTACATTCTTCTACAAATCAAAGCCTTAAAGATATGTGGCCGGAAGGAGCTACACACATTCAACAGGTATTTATACATATTTTTCATACAAAATATTAATAATAGTATTAACGGAATAATTAAATTTGTAGACATCGAAACGGCCACCATCAGCAGCAAGCTTATTCCGTAGTTCTATGTCAACATTAGTACAAGGCCTTCAAACTAAAGAACCATTCTATGTACGCTGTATCAAGCCTAATCCACATCAAAGTCCACACAATTGGGATAGAAATCTAGTATGTCTCAATACAACTATATTTTATCACACAATAGTGCACACTTCAAATGTATATGTTCTTGTAGGTAATGCATCAAGTAGCATATCTTGGACTCGTTGAAAATGTACGAGTACGTCGTGCTGGATTTGCTAACAGACAACGCTATGATCGCTTCTTGAAAAGATACAAAATGTTGTCACAATTCACATGGCCTAATTACAGACAGGGTAGCGATAAAGAAGGTGTCCATGTTTTATTGCGTGATCGCAATATCACTGATGTTCAGTTCGGTCACACAAAACTTTTTATTAGGTAATTTATTTTCTTATTTAAAAAAATATCTTGTGAAAAAAATTGTTTTCATATAAATATATCGATTACAGGAGTGCCCAAACATTACATACATTAGAAACAGCTCGAACTGCTCTCTTACCAAGTATTGTCATTTTATTACAAAAACTATGGCGCGGTACGCTCGCCCGTATGCGATATCGTAAAATGAAAGCTGCTTACACAATTTTGAGAGCTTATAGGTAATATATTCTCAATTAATTCATTTTTTATTCTTAATACACAAATAATTTTAAACTATAATTAATTATCATTTTAGAAATTACAAAGGTTTGAAATTCATTGAAGATTTACGTAGACGTATTACTAACACTCGCGGAGCTCTTCCGCCGAATAAATGGCCTCCAACACCTAGAGGTGTGCCTATTCACATATTGCACGGTGCATATAGACGGTGGCGTGCTTATTTAGTTCTAAAACCTATTCCAAGAGATCAGTGGCCACAACTGAAGTAAACAGACCTTTTATTTCATGTTTAATTTCCGATAGATTTTATGTTACAATCCTAAATCTTTTTATTTTAGAATGAAAATATGTGCCGCAGTTTGTTTGAAAGGTAGACGATCGGATTGGGGCGCTACAAGAAATTGGCTCGGAGATTACCTTTCTCAGCCCCAATATAATCATGCCTTGTCTAGTTATACAAAATCTTTGAACACTCTTCGATCAACGGGAAGACCCCTTTTTGCTTGTCGAATGCACAAAGTTAACCGTTTCAATAAGGTTTCGGAAAGATGTTTGCTTGTCACTGAAACGTCGATTTTAAAATTGGATCCTCGTAACTTTAAACCTATGAAAAAACCCCTACATATATCTGAAGTGATTATAATATTAATAATTTAATATATCCAATCTAAATTTTTACTGTAATGATTGATTGTGGTGATTTTTCAATAGTTGGGCGTTATACGAGTCATGAGCAAGAACGTTCAGTTAGTAATCTTGGGAATACCTGCTGCTAAAAATGATTTGGTGATTGCATTGATCCCACCTCAACCCGGTCAAGATCTTGTAGGAGAATTGATTGGTATATTAGCCAATCGTTACAGCATGTAAGTTAATATTCGATCAATTTTAGAATGATGAAATATATCGATATTTATTAATGATTTTTGTTTTGTCTTTTTTTAGTTTGAAAGGTACTGATTTAGTTGTTGAAGTAGAAGTTGGTGAAACGACCCGCTGCATGCTCGGTGGCAAAGCCCGTCCCCTGCAACTGACTCCATCTTCCGGATCCGCATCACCGTTTTCGCATGCTCATAATACCATAACATACCATCCCAATGCTGTATGTGCATGATTTTTTATTTTTGTTTTTATGATTGTATGAAATTTTTACATTGAGAAAAACATGTACAGCTGTGATAATGTTTGTAAACTTAAATAAGGTAGTGTTATATATTTTTTTTAAATTTTATCTAAAACCTGTTTCTTCCATAAGTTAAATATTTACCCAATTATGATAATTTATAGTACTTGACGGTTTTAATCAATATTAAATATAATATACAAATAAATTTATGTTAAATTTACATAATATATCAACTTTTTTCTGAAAATTTATAATTTCACCGATTTCAAAAAATATCTGTATTTTTTTCATTTTCTTCTATTATATTATAGTTTTGTTATTTATCATACATATTTTGTTACTATTGATTAACATTGGAAATCACCAATCTTATAATGTTTTGTCAGACAGTATTAATAAAAAAAATAGTATTTATTAATATTTTACATGTACATAGAAAACCACTTTTTTTTGGTGCTACAAGATACTTAATTTATTTAATTATAATTTTGTCAGTTTGTGTGCATTTAGATTATCGTAATTTTTTTTAAATTATTAAAACTGTGGTCTTAGAATGTTTGCATATATGTAATATTTTGCTTAGTTTTTTCAATATATTTGTTTTAATTTGAAGAAAGAGTAACTTCCACCTTAAAGTTTTATATTTTATTCACATTATAAAAGTAAAATTTATTTTAGTTTATATATTTTTATATACTATTTATATTATACGAAAAGGTGAAGAATTAGGAATAAAAAATAAAACTATTTATAGTTATTCCCGATTGCACATTCAGTATTTTTATTTACAAAAATTTCTAGTAAACTAAAAGTTGGACTAGTTGTTGATTGCAATTTAATTTTGTTTTGTGATGGTTTTGTGCCATTATTTGATTGTACCTTATTCAAATGTGCCTAGTATTTTTACTTAGATTTAAATAAAATTATTCCTTTATGTAAATTGATACTTATTATTTCTAACAATATTAGAACCAGTTTGGATCCATAAAGTTTTACTATATTCAATAAGTGAGATTCATTGAACGATTTCATAATTTTTTTTTAGAGACGACAACCACATGAACCAGAATGCTTCACATTTAAATAAAATTTAAACAAAGTCTTGATTTTAATACTCGACCCACACTACTTCCTCGTATTTTTTCGAGGCAGTATAGCACTGATTAAAATCAATTTCAGAATTCATACTCGCTTTAATTGAAATGAGATTCCCTAATTGTAATTATGTTATCAAAATATGGGCTGTAAAGGGTTGACTGTGAAATATTAAAATATCTCAAAGCAATATTAAAAGATAACACATATCGCAGTTAACATTAAATATTTACCATTCATTACCGATGAACATTCAATAAAAACAAGATTATCAAAAACTAGTAATAAAAGAAGTGAGACCGACACCTCAGCTTAAATTCGGTGAGAAAATTGAAAATGTTGTGACCTCTGTTGTATTTTTTAAAATTCAAAATAATTAAATCAATACAAATCGTGATTTATGTATCTAATAAAATAACTGTGAATAACTGCGATCTTTGAATTTCGAATCTGATTGAATTGAATTTCACTGAAATAGTTATTGATTGTGAAAAGGCATTTCTAGTGATAAAAATAACCAATTTTAACAAAACTGGGGAGGAACACAGTTCAATTTTTTTTTGTAGTCTGCTAAGAACCTCTAATTTTACAAATTCCTTTCATTTTCTTCTATATATAAAAAACTACCCTGTTTAATAGCTTTCAATAAGTAAAACAAATCATAGTTAATTTATAGTATTAGTACATTATTAAGTTTAATATTTGTCAATTTAAAAACATTACAGCACTCATAGCTTATCTAAATTCCCATGAATTCGAATTCGATATACACAAGTAAACAACTCATTTCCCCAATTTGAGTAAATATCTATTCTTACTATTCTAAAACTTATATCATATTTATTTGGCATTTCAAAATATTGAACTGGATTGTCTTGATCGTGAATATTATATAAAAATGTTCCGAAATAGATGCCGACGTCGTCTTCTTCATTCATGAGGCCCTGAAGGGAAATTAAACAGTTTAATCGAAAATATAAAATTAATAAAATGACCAAATGCTTAAAAATAACTTACAATTATTGAAAATTCTTTAGGAGCTGATGATAATTTATGAGTCGGAGACATGGAAACTGGTATATGTTCGAGTGTCACGCCCGTAATAAAAATATATCCATACAACTGTATTGTGGCAGTTCCTTTGGAGCCTTCAAATGCCCAACAATCTCCAGGTAGGACTTGTGGCTAGATTTTGGTTGGAAATAAATTATATACAGAGTTTTATATTGTTTATTCATATATATTTTATTACTAACTTGTAAAATGACTGCTGCATCTTGATGTGAAATACGAAAAAGATATCTCAAATATGAAAATATTGAATTTCTTGATCCATAGAATGTTTTAGTAGACCCAATGTGAAGTATTTTTCCGCCTGAAAAAAAAATTCAAATTGATCAAAAAATTTATTACCCAATTACAAAAAAAAACCTTAAAACAATTCAAAACCTAAGGATTCTAGGGCATAATCACATTTCCCCGTTTTGTCTTCATCATATTTCCTTATTAAACTTTTTATGATTCTTTCTTTTGGGTCCAAAGAGTCATCAGTACGTTTAATGTGCTGACTCAGTTTAGCTGTGTATATGCTTAACGGCGTATGATTTTCGATTCTATCAAATCTCAATACATATTCAAAACAATTGTATATGACAATTGATACAATAAACATTATAATTGAAAGAGCTGCAATTATATATGTTTTTTTAGATGAAGACATGTTCTGGAAAAAAAAATTAAAATTAATTTTATAGTGAAAACATATCAATAATAAATGGTGACTTTTAGATTCACTTTGGTGTTGTTTGGGACGATGAAGCTCTAATATGTAAAATTGGAATGAAACTATTCCTGCAAAACAATTTCATTTTTTGATTAAATAAAGTATGAAAAATAGACTAAGAATTTATGTTATAAAATCATATTATTTTTTGACTCACCGCCGTCGTTTGCTCGATGATGATCTTGTATTGGTCAATTTTAATCTCAAAAAATTCTTGTTCATGAAATAAAAGAAGAATAGAACTCCCGAAGAGTGGGATGATTGACTAAAAATAAAAATTAACGTGTACATATATTGAATGAATATCTGCGCTCGCTCATCTGCTTCACCGAGGGCTACTACTCCCACCTGAACCGCCTGAACGCCGCGCATCCGCTGCACTGGTTCACCCAAGCCCTCCTGGCCGGACTAAGAGAAAAAACCACTCAACCCCTGGTCAACACGGTCTTCGAGAGCATCCGCAAGTCCATGAACCTCGCGGCGGTCAACTGCTCCACCGATAACATGCTGGCATTGTCGGTTGAGGCGACGGAGAGAGCCTCCCAGGGGAACCGCTAAGCGCCTCCGGAAGGGTGACGGGCAATCCCGTTTCGGTTTTATCTTTTACAAAAAAAACAT
>JAOXNN020000013.1:5166259-5183056 GCA_028571205.2 Hydropsyche betteni
GAAAGTCTTGGATATTAATCAAAAATCAAATCGCAATCAATCGCGAAACTTTGTAGATGGTTCCGATATTGAGGAATGTCGTATGGTGTGTAATTATGGGTTTTCTATTGTTAGTTTCTGATTGATTGTTATTTTTTATCGACGTCGTAAAATCTGGAGGTGAATAATTTAATAAAATCTTGTTTTATGATATGGTGAATTGTTTTGAGTTTAATCGGATTGATTCTCGGTTTAGATTTTAGAAACATCTACTTCGAGTAAACGAATTAACGCCGACAGACATTTCCTCCCTTTCAGTATATTAGAAATTAAATTAGGCTTCCGAATGGATTTCAAAGATTTGATTATTCAAAAGCTACAAATCAAAACGACGCCGCCACAAATTTCCTAATCCATGTGTGTATCAAAGTTTATTGCACATTTTAAAATCGAGCGTCCTTATTGAAATACCATTTAAAAACGAATCTTTCTATATACAAAATGTATTGAACAATAATTTTATTGAACTCTTAGATATTTTCTACTGTTTATCAATAAGAAATAATATAGTTATGCGTAGAATTGGACTCGAACGGAGCACAAGTCTCGATAAATAGATTATGAGACGTATTGCGCTAGTACTCGGGCGTGTTTCCTTCGAATGATTCTCGGGCCGATGCGAAATTTAATTACGAAATGATATCTTCGCGAAGCAAACACAATTTGCCGTCGGCAGACATGCAAAAATCGAAACCGTGAGTTCTAGACGTTTCGTTTCGATATATTCAGAATCAAAAGTCGCCGCATCGAAACGGCTTTCGCGAAAGTCCTCGTCCGAACGATTCCGAAAATGCGCCCGTTATGAATTCGCAATAATTGGAGAGGCGTTTAATTGAAAGCTCTCCGAAAAGTTTTTGTCAAAGTTTGTTACTGAACACCTGTCGCTGAGTCGCTAATGAAAAATTTACATTCAAGTACACCCGATCCTCTTTTTACACGGGGAATACGTTCCAGGGTGTAAAAAAATGTATGGTGATCATGTAAAAATTGTTGATAGGTCAAATAGAACTTCCATCCAAATGTAAAAAAAAAATTTCAAATCATTTTACAACATTGAAATTTTTTATTTAATAATTATAATTGTATACTAGCATATTCCTAATCTTAAAATTGTGGCATAATAATATTTTTTATAATTGAAAATATAATTGATTCTTTGAACCATGTTATTTCGGAATCGTCTAAAAAGAGGATCGCGCGTACTAACGATTCAAAGAATTATACCGTGTTGTTCAAATCGCACACTTTTCCGCAAAAAAGCGTTCGATTTCTGCCATTTTCTTTCGATCGTTTACATCATATTTGATCGATTCCATTCGGCGTTCCCGAATTAACCCAGAGCAAATAACAACCACCCGTTATGGAAGCACCTCGAGCTTCATTCCGCTAAGTAGCCTGCGGATCCTCATCTCCACAAAGGAGGACCCCGGGCTCTTCTTCCGAGTCATCACCTGTTTGTCTTCTTAAAAGTATTGCCTCATTTATATTTATAAGATTTGTTCCCGCATTCCATTACGGCCACATTTCACCAGTTGAACTCGACGGCGACTCTCTCTCATACATATACATCCAGGCACTAAACACACGTCCCTTTCGTGGTTTTATAGATCCTCGACGGACAACATAGGTGGGTCTGGGAGTGGTTTTGAATCTAGTGCGTTTTCGATACTCTCGATTTGTTCTGGGTGTTTTTTTTTTTTTTTAATCCAAAAGTGATCGATTTCGGGATTGTTCCCCTTTGAATTTCGATGTGTCGTTTTCGAAAAGCCAGTTTTGCAATCGTCGAGTTGCGAATTCACGCATCGTCGAGCAAAACTGTGGGCAATATCGTTTGCTCTTAATCTTGCGAAACTTGAACGCGTCCGTGAATTGGAAATTCGCTTTTAATGTTGAACAGAGATCGTGTTATATATGAATGTGTTTCTACGTCTAATTGTGAGTCGGATTGACGGGTGAGATTTAGCGAAATATTGTGTATTATATTGAACACATGTGGATTGATAGATAAAACTTTGGCAGCGGAGATAAAATATTCATTCAATGTTTAATTGGCAGATTTCGCTAAAAATATATTTTTTCAAATGCCGAGTTAATAACGATCAGTTGTAAATGACGTTTGCTTATTGTTGTAAAATGACATAGAAAATAATCCATATGTTTTATTGTTTATTATACGCATAAAATATTTAAAAAATGTACAAAACAAACATAAACCATACCATTCAAGAACTTCAATCCATCAATCAATCAAATCGTAAATTCTGAATAATAATTATTAACACAACGCGAAAACTCATTAAATACCATATATTCTTGGCACACATCCCACGCAAACAGCGCATACAAAGTGCAACTTTGCATAATAACAAATAATTTTAATAACAACACTTGCCCATCCATAAATAAACTCGACCTTTATTTCCACAATAACACATGGGACAGCCATACAAGAATTCATCTCCAGTCGCCTCACACGATGCACCATCAACGCCGAACCGAAAAGAGCTGAAACTCGCTGAAGACTTCGATTGCGTATCTCTCGATCGATTCGTAGGCCAACCATTAGATTCTTATTTGCTCAGCTCTCCTTGGCCTCGTCCCGAGTGTCCCGGTCTACCACTTGAAACAGTCTGAAAGCCGGAAAGTGTCGTCGATCGATTCGGACGAGCCGAGGTCCGAAAAAGCGTGCAGATTCCTCACCTTTGAGAGCTGGACATATCCTCTTCCAGATGGTGAGGCAGCCGCAACGATGGAACTGCCCCAAAGCCAACTCCAGGTAGAACAATGGCAGGCCGCCGAAGATCAGCATGATGCAGTAAGGGATAAGGAAGGCACCTGTTCGACGGTTCAAATTGGATTATTATGTATTGGTTTGAGGTAGTTTGGTTTTAGTACCTCCTCCATTTTGGTAGCAGATGTAAGGAAATCTCCAGACGTTCCCGAGGTCGACGGCAAATCCGATGACTGCCAATAAAAATTCGACTTTCTTCCCCCATGTTTCTCGGTGTCTTTCTGGAGTTAAGGAGACGACAACTACCTTTGATACCTACAAATTTGAATCGAATATAAGTCGCTTTTCATTGAAAATGTTCATTTATAGTTAAACGATCTATAGAAATCTAATAAAATTAACATAAGAAAATGGTTATTTGAACGATTGAAATTATTGCATATGAGAACTCAAATAGATATCACTTTAATGGTTCATCTTAAATCATTTAAATACGTTTGTGTCCCAGTTCTTGTTGTGGAGTAGTAAATTTTACATTTTATTTGTGTTCATTGTTTAAAAGCGTCTGTGAATCATTGAATTTCTGAGATGCCATGTTTAAATGGTTCGTCAGTCGTAAGCGAAACGCATAAAATACTGAAATATCGACATTCGTTCTAGTATTCAAACCTACTCAGAACAGTTATGAACAAGATTCTTGGAACAGCAAGAGAAAGCACTTGTCAAAACAGAATCCCTAGTTCTGTTTGATCCGATGGCAATGTTTACAGAAAGATTTGTTTCGCGAGCGACTTCGATGTCACTTCTTGGAAGGGCTGAAGAAAAATTATATTTTTATTTAATAAAAAATTCGACAATTTTGAATTCTTATTTAACATTAAACTATTAAAGTTGTTGAGAAAACAACATTAATGGATTGATGGAATAAAATGATTATTATTTTCTAATTGTAAGTTATATTGAGTAAACGTAATAGATAATTTGATTGTTTCGAAAATTGAAAAAAAACAATGTTTATTTTTTAAATTTAATCATTTTTATGTATGAAATCACGTATGTAACGAAAACTCGCCCCTACTGAAAGTTTTTCACGTCAAAGTTAAGACAAATATCGAAGCAAATCTATCAACTTTCTGCCGCGCGCTAAGATAAACTTTGAGCCGAAATTCTATCGAATGCATCTTTTCGAATTTCCCAATGTAAACTGGAAAATGTGAACTTTTTGCCACTTTATTTATTTTCAGTATCATGTCAAGATTTTGTTTGTAACGAAACGGATTTAAATCAGATATACGTTCGAAAATTCGATACAGCAAAACAAATATTTTATTTGAGAAAAACATCGAGTTTTTTTGTTCGAAGCGCGATGAAAATTTTACCTATTTATAATGAAAATTTAACACCTAAAAATATTTAAAAAAAAATAACATTTATTTATCTAAGCGTTTCACAGCAAGAACGCATACGCATACGTAAGCGTATCATCTCAGAAACAATGCTGTGACGCATACACATGTGTCACAGCATTGTTTCTGAGATGATACGCTTACGTTTACGCCCACTATGAATTTTCATTATACAAGTGAAAAAGAAGACCTTTTCGTCCTAATAATAAACGAAAATACCGGTTGATTGTTGGTTTTAACACTGGTGTCCGTCGGCGGTGCGTTTGGTTGCGTGGGTGTCTTGGGCTGCGATGGGGGCGCGGCGCTGCCCCCCGGAGCGCCCCTCTGCATCTCACTGGAGTCTTCGGTGGTGCCTGGGGGCGCCGTGTCCCCGTTTAGCGACGACGCCTCCGAGCATACCTGCTGCATATGTAAAAATCATCATAATCGTCATAATGAGCCTTGATTAGGGGAGAGTCGGATATTACCGTGCCCCTAAGAACTTGGACCTATAATTCAGACAGGGTTGGATGTACAGATCAAAAAATGCAGTTAAGTTGATAATTTATTTAGCTACACATACAGAATGGAAAAATATTTAAAATATTAATCAGAAAGTAGTTATTTCAATATTTTTAAAAAATGGGAAAACGCGGTATTATCAGACTGGTTTGATAATACCGTGCCCTTAATAATATCGTGAATTTCTATGAGTAACCTTAGAATAAATAAAAAAAAAAACAACAATTTTTAGTTTAACCAAATCCAGATAAGGAGTATAGATTCCTTCTATAGCTAGAGATATTATTTAGAACAAGATAAATCAACTATAAAAAATATAACGAAATAATAACCAAAACTAAGATTCGTTGAGTCAAAAAAAGTTATATTTTTCTACATTTATTATTTTTATTATTTACATTTATTATTTTTCACATCCCGTTTGATAATATCGCGCCTTGTGCGCGGAATTAATAAACTCGATCATTTAATTTTATGAACTCAAAATAGTATAGTAAAATCGTATATTCAAATCCATTTGGACATTAATTCTATACGCAATACGTAATGTATAATATATAAAACAATACGTTGATGCGTGGAATTATCCAACTCTCCCCAATATCTATATATGTTTTGGTATCATTATCATAGTCGACTTTTAGTCATATTTTTTTGCATTGTTTGCGTTTTATTTCTTGTAAGGTATTGAACACTTAACGTTTTACAATATGTCTTTATTCATAATTCTACCAACAATCATTGGTAGAACCTTGTCTGTTAAGTCTGGTGGTCATCGCGATAGCGAAGTGAACAGCGGGGGCGCAATCAGCTCAGCTCCTGCCTCGTCAGCTTCACTAGTTGTTATTGCGATATGTTTAGTGACCATAGGACTAACCCTATGGTATATGCGCGTATCGATGCCTGAAAGCTTCCTTCGCTGGCAAGGGACGGGTTGGCTTTTATGTTCTTTGCCTCTTACTGGGCTAACGCGATAAGGTACAGGTCCAAACCATCATTAGTTGATGAAACCTTATCCTGACCTTAAACCATTTTTATTGCGTGTTTTTTAAACAATCCTTATTTTTAAGTAGTAGGAAATGGGAAAGAGAAAGATAGTTTCGATATTGATGCAGTTTAATGAAAATAACATTTTCTTCAACAAAAAATAAAAACAGATCATACCACACATTATTTTTATGTAGAGCTATATTGTCTTGAATCTTATAACATGTCCCATTTAATAATAATATTTATTGTATATAGTATCCCGTGAATAAATACACTAAAATACTTTATATCATAATTTTCCTCTACATATAAAATGACGACTATTTAATCACTGAGATATTTCTGGTATAAGAACAGTTTCAACAATATTTCGTTTTATCTATTAGGATAAGTATAAAAAAATTATAATTATATCCTAGCAATGTTTTGTGAATAAAAATAATTTCCATTCGTCGCATATTCAGTAGGCACTTAAAAAAATTGTATGCATAAGCTTTATAGCACGGTTATTTTAATATAATTTGTAAAGCCTTCACTCGTAAGCTAAGTACGTATTTTTGAAGGATATGTACTTTACTTGAATAATATACAGATTTTTTTTTACTAAATATGCACCGTTGAGATTATCAATTCATAAGAAAAATATAGTGCCAACAAAAACATTAAAAGTTATAATATAATAGCAACATGAAGTGACTGAGCTGGCTGCTTTTATATGAGCAACAATGTTCTGTTATTATATGCAAAAATATTTGTTAAACTATTTTTAATGTTATTTATTATATGGTTAAAATTTATGTGTATACATAATCATATATAATTTTCTTTCGATATAATGCATTACGAAAAAATATAATTTACAAATTTATATTAACTACAATTTTTACAAATAACTGTAAAGTTCTATGGGCAATAGTATCAACATCCTTCAAAATTATAATATACACATTCATACTCGTTATGTACAAATTTATAATATATGAATATATAATATATGAAAACCTCCAACAGTTAACAGCTTTAATCAGTTTTCAACATTATCCCCATAGATTTATTATTACAAATAATTTTTTTCGAGATTATTAAAACCTAAATTTTAGCAAATTTAATGCAAATTGATAGTGATCTTTATCGTCATGAGTTATTAAAAATTTATTGAGATATAAAAAAGACAATAAATAAACCCTGCTGAGTAAAAATTTAACATATACCGTGAACACACATTTTGCATGTGCAAATGTGCAATACAACTATACGATATATCATATTATACATTAAATTTTTCTAATGATATACAACTGTACAGAAATATTAAGTATTACTCTACCTTACAAATAGGCAAACAAAAATTTTATACTAAAATAAGCCAATTTATTAATAATATCAAACTTTATTAATTGAAGCATCGCATCACAATTTTATCATGAAAAATCACACTTCTCTCAACCGCATCATGACCAAATCATCAATCATTAAAGTTGCACATATTGCACTTTTGTTCATATTAATAGAAGGCTAGGTTAGTCAGATTTAATTTATGTTACCGCATGTGGTAAAATTACTATAATGGAAGCATATAATTAAAGTTTGTATTTTCTGCAAACTCCTTATTTTTTCACTTCTAACAAATACATTCAAAGGCAACCATTTGAGCTATGTCACGAGGGCGAGAGTTAAGTTTAACAAACAGGAACTAGAGGGAATCTCTATGCCAGACCCATGTGCGCTTGGTATGGTCGAAGCGATGGGAAAGCCATTGTTGCTCTAGTAATTCGAATCTATCTTTTGACAAATATAGTGGTTTGCCTCGTCTGAAAAAATATCCAGTTTAATAAACACTTCATAATAAAACAAAAATAATTTATCAAATAAACTAACTTGAGATCTCTGTCTTCTTCATCATAATCATCTAAATATAAAGAACCCCACAAACATGCTCGACGTCCACGTACTATAATAATATAAGTGGAAGTGACCACTAAAAATATTCCAGTTCCGCCACCGCAATCGATCGAATGCTGTAAATGAAATTAAATTTAAAAAAAATACATTTTCACAAAATATCAATTATATAAATGGTACTAACAGCTACGGCTTCGCATACGTCCTGTTGTCTGCAACATTGTTGTTTCAAACATATAACAGTTCCGCATAACAAACAAACAGATGCCTCTTTTGGCACTGCACCGCATTGGTTACAAATCCTTTCGTGATAATACTGCAAAAATGAAATGAAACGCATAAATTCGCTCGAACTTCAAACAATAAAAACGAAATATCACAGGTACTCACAGTGAAAAGTCTATCATATTCGCGTGGCAAACGAAGCAGTGCCGGTTGTGCCCAGCGACAATGTTGCATAAGCAGTCGACGAGAGGGAGCTGGACATCTTGTCGCAGCAACTTCTAAACCAGTCGCCCATCGGGTGACTAATGCAGTCTCACTTCCTTCAGGTCCACCGCACCATTTGAGTGCGTATGAAGCATCAAAGTTTTCACAAACAAATTCATCTGTAATCGACAAAATCATAGTTATTATTTAGAAATTCAAGCAATTATTTTGTTGATCTTTAAAAGCGTACCTTTATTGACCAGATCTAGATAACAAACAAGATGGAAGAATTCAGCTCCGGACGATGGTACATCTGGCAAATCTTCTCCGTAAAGATGATGACGAAGTAATGCAGAAATGCGCAAAAACGGTAAACATAATTGTTGTAGCTGAAATTAAAAGTCATTTAATAAATGGAATGTAATATTTAAATTTCAAAAAATTATAAAGAAATACAAACCTCTTTTTCCAATGCAGAAAAATTGACGATGTCGCTATCGGGAGATACTGAAGTGCATGCAACTTCATACACATCATCGTCGACAAAAATTTCTGAATCGCTTAGTGTATCGAGTAAAATACAGGCAGCACGAACAATGCCATATTTTTTATCCGAATTACTCGAATTGTATGCTCGTAAAGAATCTCTTTGCCTATTTCGCATTCCCGATAGCAATTGAGCAACTACTTGATAGTACGTTAAATTGTAAAGAACACGCACCATACAAGTTAAATATGCTAAAATCGTAAAATAAATAATTTAACATATCAAAAATCGAAAAATAAAATTTAAAACCAATATAATACTTACGTAATTCTAGATGCAACGGTGCAAGAAGTAAAAAGTGGATTAGAATTGCTACTGGATCTTTCAATAATAATGGGAGTTCTCTAACACCCAGAGATTCTTCGGTAGAACCACCCCCGATTCCGGCCACGACTAATTCATTTGGGAACGGATCACTAGGATAAACAGTATCAGATGGCATTATGGTTTCGGGATCGTTCTCATCTTTCGGAGCTATTGTTAATTGATTCCACCACGAACTGACTGACCATTGTGCCAAAACACGAGCATGAACTGCTAATACATGTAATAGAGGAACTGCGAAACGAAAATAATGTAATATACAGAAATTTAATATATCTAATGAATAAAATTTATACAATACCTATACAGTCTTGTCTAGGTTTATATCTGGATACAGAAGCTGAAAGAGTTCCTCCTCTTTGAACAAGTTCAGCTTCTAAATTAGTTCTGGCTACGGACGATACAAAAAGTAACAGTGTCTGGTGATTTGGTGTACCAGCTCGTTGTTTGAAACGAAGTTGAGTCGAACTAGCCATATCCTCCATGGCTTTGACCATCGCTTCCGATAATTTTGATGAGTTCTACAAATAAAAATGATGCACTTCATTATCATTTTGTAATTTCGAATGTAAATCAAGTTTTATTTATTCACACTGACAGGTTGTTGTTGTTGACAGTCTTTAAGGAAGTTGAGAATTTCACTGACTAGAGTAGGAGAATCTGGTGATTGGCATCGAGCTAAACTAGCTCGGCCAAGTTGAGGAGACAAAGGCAATACTGAGTTGGCTAATTGTCGACAAACGGGACATAAAAATTCACCCCTGAAATGAAACAAAAAATAAATTTATTATACTATTTCAGAAAACAAATATTCAAAAAAGATGTAGTATTATTTACCTTTCGATGTGCAAGTTGTGTGGCCGTTGAGGGTTAGTCAAAGAACGTAAATACGCCTGTAAGCAACCTAAATGTATATGATGACCACACGATTGTACATGAACTCCGCCTTCCCAGCCGACGTTGACTGAAACTTGCCAGGATTCCTGAAAGAAATAAAGAGCTATAACGAAGAAAAAAAAAAATTACAAGATGATAATTCTTACACTATCAAAATGTTGATCCATCACGTGATGCCGGTGAAAGAAATCTGAAGCTAAAGTTGCATCTTTTGTAAGAATTTGACGACTTCTTTCGGCATCATTTAATGGAAGTGACGGACGTACACTGCCCCGCCTTCTATGTCCTATAACTGATGTAGACTAAAAGAAAAAATTGAGAATAAAAAAATATATGTACAAAAAATGGTTATGTAACAAAAAAAAATCATACTTGTAATAAAACTACGAGTCCCATCGGATTGGATTCAGTACTTGGTGAAGTTATGTTACAAATACTACAGTCATATTCCTTTTCTAAAACTTCTTCCTCTTCCTCTTGCCATTCCATCCCGGCACATTCGTCTACAGAATTAAACATTTATTTCACTAATGGAATATGTACAAAAAAAAATAATGAAAATATCATTAACAAATCAGTAACCTGTTTCCATTGCATGTTTCATAAAAGCATTTTGACGATGAACAAATTCTTGCATCACAGTTCTTTGGCGTTCACGAGCACGACGAGTACGTTCTTCACGCTCCCGTTGCTCACGAGCTCTTTGCTCGGCTTGTCGTTCACGTTGACGAGGCCATAAGTTGGAGCGGACCCTTGCAATTTCTTCTGCACTTCTTTTATCTAACTTACAAAGTTTACGTAAAAGATTGCCTATGAAATAAGGACCATCACCTGAAAATAATTACAAATTAGTATCCTACAAATTATAAAAAAATAGAGTTAAATAAAATCAAACCTATTCTATTTTCACTATTGTCATATATAATCTTTTCTTCATTAACACTATTGCTTTGGTTTTGTCTATCACTATCACTGATCGATGACTCATTTGAATCTTGCCTATCACATCTTACAGAATCAACATCAGAATTTTCCATGTGATTGCTACTCGAACTAGCCGATTCATCTTTGCTAACAGATGTATCCATAGGGACAGCAGCCTCTGTACTTTCTTTACTTTCATCATCTAAACTAAAACTATCCAAACAACCTGAAAGCTGAGAGTGCAATTTGAGAAGCAGAGATATTATTGATTCGTTAATGGGAACAGCATTAGAATCCATGTTTGTGTTCTGAAAATCAAAATATTGAAAATAATTTCAAAGTAAAAATAAAGTAAGAAAAGTAATTAGTTTTAAGTTACCTCATTTGAACGATTGCCTTTGCTAAGACTTTTAACTATAGCATAAGGTTCATTGGTGTTAGTTCCAGGTCTAGGAGGTGGAGGCGGAGGAGCTGGTTGCACGCGTGCATACGGTAAACATAATGCAGCACTTCCAGTACCTCCAGATCCTGTACTACCAATAGATGATCCTCCTTCACTCGGAAACACTTCTGAAACTAATATTGAAGCATTTATAAATTAGAGCAATATAGATTTTTAAAGAAAATATAATCATATGCCAATCACCATCATGAGTTGTTGGCACCATTGACATATCCGCCTGTATTACGACCGACATTTGAGTATTGACAGGCTCTGGCGATGGTAGAGCTAATTGATAATCACCCTGGAAACAAACATAAAAATATATCTTTCGCTCATATTTCAAATATAAATACAAGTAAAAATATCTACATGAATATTCAGTTGATCTCCTTCAGTCATAGAATAATCATGCATCATCAATGCACTAGCAACTTCATCATCGGTTTCTCTAATAGTGGTACGTCGAGGTATTATAAGCTGTCCTTCGGAAATATCGGGAGCAGCTAATGCTCCGCGTACTCCTACTCCACCAATTGCGTTTCCTTCCACTTCGGGCGCATCCCATTCCGTATCGCCTAATTTTGATCAAGAAAAATTGTAATTAATCTATAGATGTTCATAAAAAATTCATATTAATATAAACAGTACGCACTATCAGAATCATAAGTGATAGGAAAATTATCACTCGATGAAGATGGCGGGGGAGGAGGCGGTAATGCGACACTACTCAAAGTAATACGAGCATTGTCAGCTATTCTATCTCCAGGAAAACTGTTCAATAGACCTTTCCTTCCATGACTCCATTGACACATAGCAGTCTGTCGAATAAGTGTTTGATGAAAAAAAATGCTTCACATAAATGCAACTACAGTTATAAAAGCGTAATAAACGCACTTCTTTAACCGGTAATTTGTTCCCTTGGGCTTCTTTTTCAACATCGACAGCCACTTCGAGAAGAAACACGGCCAAAGCTAAAACGTGTTCGGGAGGAGGTCGACATCGATGAGCTGCTCGGTGCAAAACGGCCAACAAAGCAGCGTGCAATCTTCCACATCTAGTAATTTGTCGAGGATCACAACCCACAGATCGAATAGGAGCGTTGGGCAAACGTAATGGAGGCCATAAAGCAGGATTTCGATTTCCACTTGTAGTTGAAGCATCAACACCTTCCTTATTAACTGTTGGAGCTAACCCAGATGATTGCACACTGCAATTATCAAACAAGTGGATTAATTTAGTTATAAAATGAAAATGAATATTGCATTTAGAAAACTATACATACTAAGTGGTAAAGCGTTCCATAGAATTCAAAAAGTCTTTTCTATGCACAGCGCGTTGAAGAACATGAAGAGGATCGTAGTGATGAGACCATACTAATGCACGAGGTGCAAATTGTCCTTGTTCTAAAGTTTCTGATCCACGTGGTGGGGCTCGATAAAATGAAAGCTATAAGAAACAAAAATTAACAAATGATATTACAAGTTCAATATTAAAGCTTGCAAAAAAATACCTCTTTCAAAACTGTTTCAAAATTCCTTGTATGAGCATTTCCAGATCTTTCAGGCATTAATTCTAGAAGTTGACTGTGAGTTTTATCACCAGTTGCTAATAGTGTGCTAATTTCTAGTCTCGATTGAGTGAGTTCATCGTTACCTACAACATATCAAAATTATAGAAAAACGGTCAATATCCCGATTTCATTTTTTTTATTATTATACATACCGAGATTAGTTCTGGAAGATACTATCATCGCTAAAAATGTAAGAAATCCTTCGACCATTGCATCTTGTTCTTGTTCTTGTGCGCGATTAAGTGGCGCCATACTTAACCATTCTACTACTCCAAACCTGAAAATTTATACAGTTGTTAAAATATACAATTATGAATGAAAAATAAAATAAAATAAAAAATAGATACATACGTATTAATACAAATGTCAAGAAACTGAGTGTGAGGTAAATGAGACGCACACACTTGCAGAAAATATATATCCATATCAACCATAGAATTGCAAAAATTAGCTTGAATATATGTCATTGCTTGGCCTTTAATCTGCAGGCCATTGCGGACCCATATCCCACTTAAGATTTCATAAAATAAACTCTGTAACAAAATAAATAAAAACGTTTAATGAGGTAAAAATTTTCCAAAATTTTCAATGAAAACCATTTTAGGTTTGCATTGAAAGTTCAAAAACAAATTTTATATAAAAGTGCTTACGTTAAAATAATTAATATATGTAAAAATTAACCCATAATGCGTTTATCCAGAAAAAATGAGAGGAATAATTTGAAACTGATAAATCCATCAATATATTATCACAGTTTTCATTTCAACACACAGAGAAACAGAGAACAAGCAGTGCCACAAGGTTATCAATAATCGATAATATTTTATGAGGAGAACATTACTAAACATCGCTGGGAGTTCACCATCATTCCCACGAGTATTTTGCATATGCACTGCTGCTGTGTAGCATTATGATAAATTTAATTTTAAATATAAAATGTTTGACAATGTATTTCATAGTAATTGATGGTCACTTCTGCACAATAAAACAGAACCATCGACTCCTCAAATGATCCATGATTTTCTTTATAAAACTCCTTATATTATTTCATCGATCCTTATACACTATCATAAGTAACGTCATCATCCGACGCCATCTGGACGTTACAAACCGAAGAGAGGTCATTGGACTACAAGGAGATCAGACTTTGAGGAGAGCGAGTTAAACATTGCTAAACGAGAAATAGTTAAAAAGCTATTATAATTGGCGTCTAACGTGGGGCACATCGTTATCGATAGAGAATAATAGAAAAAGGACTTGCTATGATTTCAATAATGAAAAAAAAAAAAAAAACATAAACGCATTCATTAATAAATATCAAATCATTGTTCATTTTAGAAATCTAATTTTCTAAATTGGTTTATATGCAAAATTTAATCGTTGAATTTTTTTTTCAGGATTATTAAATAAAAATCACATTTATGCAACATGAAGTATTTGCACATTAAACAAGCGACAAGGAATAAACCGCAAAAAGATATATATGACTTCATAACTGAAAACTATGATAATGATACCAATATTTATATATATATATCACACTGATATCGACGTCCAGTTTAAAAAAAATGAACATATTTGAACGTGGAAATAAAAGTTCAATTTGAAAAATAAATATTTACATCCACACACATACACATCAAGCCTGAATGCTCCCCTCCCACCATCGAGCACTCACGCTATTAATAAACGACTCGACATTGCCAGTCGAGCCGGCGTCATGAACGCCAGCAGCCTCCTGCTCCTATCGCTGCTCCTCACCACCATCATTTCCACGGCTTCTGGCTATGGAGCCATACCAGCTCTGCAGCTGGCCGTCGGCGCTGTCAACACCATCCTCCACGTGTGGGAGAAGTTCAGGCACGGCACTCCCCTGAAGATCGAAGACATAGCCAGCGAGATGACTAAGCTGCAGTCGGAGATGAAGGAGATCAACAACGTCGTCGAGCACACTAACGCTATGGTGTACGGACTAGTGACTCGTTTGAGTAAAGATACGAGGCTGGAGTTGCAGCTGAACGAGCTGGGCAAGCACATATCGAAGATCGAATCGTCGAAACGCCTCCTCGCCGAGTACATGAAGCATCCGACGTTGACTGAGAAGATGACGTTGGAAGATTTTGCACAATGGTGCGTCTCTCAAAGGTCTTCTTCGATCCCCGAATTGATGGAGAGGATACACTCCATCACTACGCCCGTTTCGGAACCGGGTCTTATCAATCCAGGTGTGCATGCCGTCCTGCTCGATGTTTTGAAGGTAATACGAAAGGTGGTCAAGTCATAAACGGACACGTGTTTTAATTTTAAAATGGTAGATATTATTCATGTTTTTTTCCAGTTTTATATTGAGTCGATCTTCATGGCTTAATTTGAAAAAAATCTTCGTACAAAGTGGATTTGTTTCTGTTTAATAACCGATTTTGTCAATGCGTATTTTTAAACTCCACGATTGCGAAAACGAATGGCGCAATACCAAATTCAGTTTGAAATTGTAAAAAAAAAGACGGTTACGACTTGATCACAGTAACATATATGTTATAAAGAAAATATATTATCGGTGAAAATACATTTTTCTTGACCATAAAAAGTTAAACAAGTTGTATTTCGACAAAATAATCTTTATCTATAGTAAAAATATACTTTCACTGAAAATACGTTTCTGCTATACATATATAAATGACTTATTTATTCTGGCGTTTGAATTCGAACTAATTTATAAGCACGATATCACAGACAACAGATACGTACATGTGCAACATGCAACAGTCGCCCAGTCAATTGTTGTACAATATGTACAACACCATCATCCTCACCCAGATCGATGGGTATGCGATGATGCAGTTCTCTTGGATGATACTGAAGATGTACGGAAAAGGTAATGCGGAAATACGCCAGAAAAAATTGACACGGTGAACAATTATCACGTCAATTTTCAGGAAATTTCACTATCGAATCCGCAACGGCTGAAAGATTGTTCGAAGAAAGAATAAACATGACAGCAACAGCTGCCCGAGAATTGATTCGGGAAGCAAGCAGACTGATCAGAAGATGCGAGCCTCCTGCACACATTGAAGGTTTTCAGATTTACGATTTCAATATATAAGTAATATAGTTAAAATATCAGTGGTCAAGTTGTCGTTTTCGTTTCAGGAGAGACGTTCACGAGTATGACTCGTCTGCTGCAGGGCTATATAGAAAACGAAGTCGACATGAATGAAGAAGGAACGTGCAAAGAGACTTGCTCGCATTATCAAATCGCCAAAAATTATGGATGTTTCAAAGAACAATTCTGCTCCAAGCAAAAGCCGTGCACTGGCAAAATTTTGAATTGCGAATTCATTGAATCCGATATGAAAATATGTCAAGCGGTCGGCATTAAATTCAATACAATCTTGTCTATTGTTTGGTCCGATTAATTCAACATTTGCAATATTTTAAACCCGTGAAACTATTATTTCAGCCGATATCATCAGATAGACGTTACGAATGGATAGAATATGATAAAACTACAAGCATGTACGGGAAATATAAAACCTGTACAGGAACATCCAAGGTTAAAAATGATCCCTTCGTGAATTTGATATCTTATTTTTATTTTTCAATATTGTTTATTGCAGGTAGAATCATGGTGGAGATGGCTTTTCTGGCATTGCTCATACTGCATGTGCATATGCGATCAAAGTGGACCAAAATCAGACAGATATTTCAGTCTAAAAGAAAGCTTATCAAACGTCAATAAAAATAAGTAAATATAAATAATACGATTTTATTAAAATAGAAATATTTTTTTAAAAAAACGTAACAATAAACAGGGTCGTCACCGGAATACGTTTCGTCAAACAAGATCGTATAATACACATTCAAATAAGCGAAGGAACTCTTCTACCGGGCGGTAAAATAGACCAAAAGAGCGTGACGTGGAAAAAAATTGAAAAAATGTATCTGAAACACTCGAAAGTCAACATCGACTACCATGAGATGTCATACTTGGAAAGAGCCATGGACTTGCACGAAGTCGAAGGACCCTCAGGACACGTAATGACCGGATTGCGCTTCAAAAAACTAGGAGGACACCTGAACCTCGAGGTGCAA
>JAOXNN020000013.1:5201895-5231186 GCA_028571205.2 Hydropsyche betteni
AAACCCTTTGGCGATAATTAAATATTTTCACATTTTATCGTTTTCCGTTTCTTAACAAATTTCATTTTATTTTTTCTATTTTAATTAAAAAAATTGACATTATATTGTGTTATCAATACATTTCTTCAAACTTTGCACTCACAGCCGATGTTATGACATCGGGCCCATATACTAGTTTATAAAGATAGATGTGAGGTAATTATAAAATTCGTGGAAAGTTATTCGAAATATTTCAATATTCATATGAGTGTGTCAATTTCAATCAAATTTCAAAATTGATCTACAAAGAATGAAAAATTTATTCAACGTTTCTCGTAAGCATCACACAAATTAATTTTACCATGGTTGTATTAAAAAAGATCAGTAAAATGAAATATTTTATATAATAAGAGATGAAAATGATTATTTAAAACTTTATTCTTATCCTTACTTATACAATATCTGTTTATAAACGATGACGGTATATGTAAAATGATTCGCTTTATATCGATCAATATAAAAAGTTGTGAAACTTCACAACTATCGAATTAATAAATCCTTATCTCTACGTGGGCGATATTAAACTTTATGTCCTTAACTGCGCAAAAAACCTAATTTAAATCACGCTTGACAATTTGAATTGCGTAATAGAAAAAAACTCGTATATTTTATATTTTCAATTAACATTTATACTATACACGGTCATATCCCTTTATAATATTTCATGTGTTGTTTAACAAATACGACTGATAATAATATATGCAAAATATTCAAATGTATACAGAAAATGATTAACATAATATGAAAATATAATTACGTTTCATGCTTATATTTACGTAATATAATACTTCTGTACAGTACATTGATCTTGTGCGTAAAATTCAAAAGATCTTAACGCTTAATTAGTTGAAATGTTAATAATCAAGTTTTTGTAATTATTTATACACTATATAAAATCTCAATTGAATTAATACTGTTCGAATATATTTAATTCTTATAATAATTATTATTGTAGGTATGCAGTATATTTAATATCTATTCGTGAACAAAGACTTTGGTGTTGAAATTCTGATTTTTTTAAATCATGTTTATCATATTATAGATAAATAATCTATCAAAAAGATCACTTAACTTTTAAGATCTTGATATGTGATTCACATAAAATTTATAGCAAAATGTGTAATATTTACAAAATATATCAGAAATTCGAGTTTTTCAAAGAGAAAGCAACTCCGAAAGATTTAAATATTAAAATTCTTCTTTTTAACGGTATATGTTAATATCTATCTACTATTATAACTATTAACTTAGATCGATATAATCATCGCTTTTCACAAGGCTAAACTATCGACAGTCAACTTTCAAATCGACAAAAAAAAAAAAACACGAAACGTTCCTTTATAAATTTGACACCCGAAGTACCACATTATAACAACAACAACGCCACATCAACCGAACAATGAAAACGGCAATAAAAACAACCCGACACGAGACGCCATTTCAATAAATCCACTTGTATAATCGCCATTATAACAAATTGCACGCATCCAGCCCAATAAACACTATCTCGGGCGATAATCGCACGCGACAAAAAGCGGTCCCATAAAAGCGGCTTAAAAGCCATATTTTCCGATACATTTCGAAACGATAAACAAAACCAGAGCGAAGAACAGCCTCGATTTCGACGGTTTTCCATGGCGAATACGCCCACGCTTTAGTCGCTCGATTCGTGTAATTAAAACGAGACACGTCAAGTAAACGTACCGCAATCGAGTCTGTGCCGATTAATTTGTTTCAATCAAAATATTTGCCGATACGCAATTTGATGGGTGCTAAAGTGTCTGAATGGTGGAAATCGTGTTGGGTTCGAATTTTTGTTTGATTCGATTGAATTTAATTTGAAATGATCATTATCGCATATTTAAAATTACTTTTTTTTAAAATATGGAAAATTCAGGTATATTCTAAAATGGTCTAATACTGATGATATATGTATCCATCTATTGACTGAGCTGTTCGTCGCTTAACTTGTGCGATCAGTGAAAAACAGGCAAGGTCGAATCGTCTGTATTCGAAATGCTATCAACAAAATCAATGTATGAAAAAAATATGTAAATGATCTAGCCTTGTGGAAATGTATCAGTTTACATTGATCGCTAAAGTTAAATGACACGTAATGGGGTCTAAATATTATTGTAGATAGAAACTAAAATCCTTGAATTGTGAACGAAAATTCAATATTTTTTAATCATACCAGAATCTTGATATTTTAAATTATTTTCATTTCTGTGATTGATCCCAAAAAAAAATTGGCATCATTTCCTGGAATAATATTTTATTATTTGTAATTGACAAGTAATTATTTAAATATTTGCATCCTTGAAAGTCACCTTCTCTTTTCATTATAATTGCACGTGCGGTGAAAAAAAATCATGAACTTTCAATAGCATTGCAAAAGCTTTGCGCTGCAATGTTCATTATGTAAGACAATAAAAAAATATAGTAATTTAAAATTCAAATATTGAGAAGCACCGATCGTGAACAATACACGAAAGTTCCGAGGAATTTTTCGAAATAATAAATGTTGATATTTATTCTAACAATTGTTAACCGAACACGTTCGAGAGGGTCGTTTTATTTTCGATTCTTTTTTCATTCTTACTTTGAGAGGTTCATGTGAACGCAATATAATTCTCAACGAGGAAAATATTTTTAATTAAGGCAACGTCATATTTTTTTCATAATGGCTATTACGAATCATAGACGACCGAACTTTTCTTTCGACTAAATTTGAATTGCTAAAACCGTTCGTTTTTTTTTTCATTTTCCTCTTTTCAATGTTGAAAACTTTAATGATACTTAAACTCAAGATGAAGGTACGGAATTGACTAGATATCGTATGATAAATATATTAATAAAGTCGCATCCGATTAATTGATTTGTTCCACAAAATATTAAAAACAAAATTGTAACCGATACCAGGGTTGTCGATCATTTGACGAATTTCACAAAATTGATTTATCATAATACGATTTTTATGGTAAAAAGCGCAAAATTTTTTACATGATTGCGAACAGAAATTTGCATTACAGATTAACCGTTAAAATCTCAAAGAGCACCTGTGCGAAATTCCACACATCCGAAGCGATGATTGATGACCGCTAACGACGACAACCTTACACTTTCGCACACGAATCCACAAAAGCTCTCAAGCCAAGATGTCAACCGGGCCAAAATCAGGACACACGATGGCCAGTAAGCCACACACGTGGCCACAATTTATACCCGGTACCATATCGGTTCTTTGTCGGAAGACAAAAACCTCAGGAGGGACGCAAGAATGTCAGTGGACGTTCATTAGGCAGCAGGTGGACCGCAGCTTCCAAACAACACCTGCCCCATACACGAGATGGTACTTCTTGTATGGGCTTTGGAGTTCGTTTACATTTGTGGCCTTCGATGTTGGATTAATTATTTGGAGTGTTTTAATAATGTATGCTTGGTTATGTGATTATAGTATACTAGTGATAGGCCCGATGTTAATAACATCAGCTGTGAATGCAAAGTTTGAAAATAGTCGAAAAGTCGATGCCCGTACACGATTTGAATATTTAATTAATAAAATCAAAATAGTTTATTTGTTATTGTCACCATTACGAATACATAATGGTGGTATAGGCAAAGCCAGTAGTTAGCATCATATTATAGACGTTAACTGTATACGCATAAAGACCATATTATAATATCTATATATTTTATAATTTTAGCGTCAATCGAACACACGCACAGAAATCGGTGATCATATATTTACTAGTATATAGGCCCGATGTTAATAACATCGGCTGTGGTTTTGTTAAGAAACGGAAAACGATAAAATGTGAAAACCCGATCGTGTGAACCCGAAATATGTACCATAATCATCATCATCGTCGTCGTCACCATAATCATCATCATCGTCGTCGTCACCATAATCATCATCATCATCATCATCATCATCATCATCATCATCATTATTATTATAAGTATCGTTTATTTGGGTCGTTCATTTAAAAGTCACGGTTGGGTCGTTCATTTTAAAATCGCGAGCGTCATCGAACGAACAGATACACAGACACACAGAAATCCGCTATTATATATAGGGGATAGGGGATAGGGGATGGTCAATGCAGATTTTTTTAGAAGGAAATTGGTTATTAGTGTTAATTGGATAATGAAAATTTTACAAATATAGTAAAACCTTATTAGAGGGAACAACGTTATTAGAAGGAAAACTTAAATTAAGGGTTTCAAATATTTAAAAAAAAAAGTCGAAAATTATTTTTTATTGAAAAAATTGCGCGAATAATGTAATTTATGGTAAAAAAACACACATTTTTGAGTTTTGAAATAGGATCATTGGATCATTATTTATAGCTCTTTCGATGTTATAAATTATTTATGTCATTACATTACAGGCAAGAACAAGAAATAATTTGAATGAGGGTAAATAAAAAAAAATAGAAAGAATAAAAAATTACAAATTGACAAATGTCAGCAACAAGCGATCGATACGCTTGAACAAATATTTAATAGCCGCGAATTTAATAGAATATTTTTATATAGTTAAATGAATTTAAAATATTAGACATAAATTTCAGGAAACAAAAACGTAAAAGTAAAATCTACTTATTGCGTACGAAAACACGAATTCCGGATACATAAAAATGGGGTTTCACTAAATAAAATAATTCGAATCTATTAAATTTCATTGATTATCAGAGTTAAGCGATAAATATTGCGATCTTTTGATGGTTAAGATTATGAATGTTGTTTTGTGATTATAAGACAAGATACGATTTTTTAGCAATAAAACTCCTTGAAAATTATCATTCCGATATCATTATATGATAGGTTTTTATGATAAGGAAAAATTTAATTTTAAATACAGATCACATATGATGATAATAACATGTAACTGTAACCTGCATAACAAGAAAAAATATTCCAATATCACCAAAAATTCAAAGAAACGAATCTTCACGTATATGAATACTGAAATCATAGTTTCAAATAAATGAATTTACTAATTGCTTAACTTTATCGATTTATAAAAATTTATATATTCAACATGATCAAACACGACAACATAAATTACAATTACAATAAGGATCTTCCACGTCCCTATTTCGTAACACAATTTGTATCTCATAATGAAAATAAACAGCTGTACCTTTTGTCTATGACCTCATAACACACGTTTACGTTGATTACATACACACTCGTTCCAAAAAGGGATGGCATGAAGATCGGAAAGGACATTGAATAACGTTTGCACAACGTGTTTATTTGGGTCAATTATCCAACTGATCCTAGACGTTTGTCTTTGGACGTTGCCGATCAAAAGTGGGTCATGTTAGCTCTTTGATGACAGTTTCTTTGATGTTTTATAAATTTAACGATCTCGTGGAAAGCGCCGAGACGAATTGGATTCAATTTGATCTGTGGGCGAATAGGGATTTTAATGGCGTTGATGATTCGATGGATTATTGGACCTTGGTTCAATGTTTTCTATTTTGAATTGAAATGCTTCACGACTCGCCGATGCATTGATGTAGAAATAGTTTCGTGCAGTTACCGTTTTGTGTCAAATATTTACCTAAGCATGACTTTGAAAGAAAATTTAATTAACTATATCTTTTCGAAGCCTTCGATCCGATTTTGCATATAAAATACAGTCAAGGATGCGGTGTTTTATTACACAACTATCCTATTACACGGAGCGAAATCACTAATTAATTGCATACAAAAATATATACTGAAAACACATTTTAATTGGTCATTTCAGAAAACAATCCACTCGAGCACTAATTAGAAATATTATATGCCCGTTCAGAGAAATGTTATTCTGACATATTTCTTGGAATTTTAATACACAAACAATTCCTTTCTTGGAAATTAAATCCTCGTAGGAGCAAATTGAATAGACGCAACTCTCCAGTGAACCATTAATAATTGATTTACAAAACATGTATATCATCATACAATAAATAATAACATGCGAACGGAAAACAGCCCTTCTCGCCTACATAATCCGACGTTGCTTAGCAAAGTGCTCGAGAAATTTACAAATACATTTCGAGTATTGTTATTTTATGAAAAAATACACAGAAAATACTGTATTTTATTTTGAAAAATATGATATTTTTAGAAATACCACGTATTGTGATTTGTTGTATATATAATAAGCATTGTTGTATATATTGGTATTATTTGAAAAAAATTTGGTTTTTTTTATTTAAACTCTGAATGAAATTGATTGAAAATTTTAAGAGAAATCAATTTAATGAATTCTAAATTAAAAAAAAAAGGATGTTTATTGCCAATAAATAATAAATTAATAAACGTTTATAGTAAAATTGAAAAGGAAAAGGGTGTTTAGCATTTTACTTTTTTCTGTGATTGCATAAGTATATCGCGTGTACAAAGGGTAAATTTAACGTACCTGTTATTAAATAGGGATCATGATTTTAATTTAGTTGTTTTCAACTTATTTCTCATTGAATCGTATGTATTTTATAATTTCAATACAGACGAATCTTACGTAATCATCTATTTCTATTTATTTTTCAATTATTCAAATGCTCTTGTATTAATATTACATTGGATCAGTTTAACTAAAGAAATAAAACAATATGAGGCTACAATAAATTTCAAAAATTAAATAATTTATAAAAATTTATCAATCCAAAACTTTCTAAAAAAACTGCTATGTTTAAAAAAACGTTCAATAAATCCCGAAAAAATACTTTGATATGTACTTCCAATAAAAAAATTCTTATCCTATACAGAAAAATCTCTAACTACACCATTATAAGTACATCCTCTATAAAATTTTCAAAGCCCCACTTTCCATTGAATATTTTTGAGTGGCCGCCTCGGGCTTCGAGCTCATATGAAAAATTGTTCTGTGATGATGCAACTGCAGATTCGTCTCCCTTTTTTCCAATCCCCATATTTTTGGTATTCGGACGGATCTCATTAAATCTGCACGACGAAGGGCAATAACAGGTGGGTGCACAAGGCGCATAGAATCAAAACTCACAATGACAAATAAAGTTTACCAAACCATTATACAAATTAAATTTAAGCTTTTAATTTCAACTTAATATTCAAACTTTTACAAGTCATGCATCGAAAAGTATTATAATGTAGTAGTAATGTATTAGTAGTAGTATGGTTGCATTTTAATGAGAGAAGGTTTAATTTGAAGTTTAAACGATTGAATTTGAAATTAAGAAGGTTGAATTTGATTTATATAAGGTTAAATTTAGAGTATAAAAGCTGTTTAATGTAACAAAAGTAGAATTGGAATACACCCAATCCTTTTTTTTCATGGTACCGAAATATTATAACACGGAACAAAGAAAAAGAACTGATTATTTTTTAATAGTGTTTTTTTCATTTCAACACGGAATGAAATAAAATATATTATTATTCCAAAATGATAAAATTCGGGGCAGACCAGTATACAATTATAGTAATTAAATAAAAAAGTTCGATGTTTTTTGATGAATTATTCACAAGGAGAAATTTTTCTAAATTACACGGTTTTTATAAATTATATTTAGATGAAAGTTCTATCTAAATATACTAATGGAAAATATTTCAAATTTTTATACGGTCCTCATACATTTTTTTTATACGGTAATCTTTGCACGTATCTTCCGTGTAAAAAGAGGATCGGGCACAATTTAGAAATTTCATCGTTTACACTCTTATCATTAAATCTTAGTAAATCATTTTAAAAACTTGATATAAAATTATTAATTAATTGTGAATTTTGTATCTGCACTCATCATACGAACTGATATACTTTATTTAGGGACTGTCGTGCTGAGCCAGATTTTGCATTTCGCCATCATAATTTACATTGTGCAAAGTGGGATTCGGATGAGGGAAGGTCGCAGTTTTTGAAAATCGATACCTTTTTTACGTAAGCACTTTTTTCTGGAGGGAATTCGTTTTATTACTTTTTTTTCTGGTTTAAAAGTGCGCGTAACTTTGCCCCGAGCGAGAAGAGAACGCTCCGGTATCGATTTTCGGGCAACGTTCCGGATGCATTCCATAAATGTATGTTGCACGTATATGTTTTTTTTTAATATTTTATTTATTGTAATGTATTAGTTTTTGTAGTGTATCGAAAATTTTAATTGAAACTCTGCGGTGAATGTGCGCGTTTTTTTTTTTTTGGAACAATTCCGTTGTTGAAAATGCGATCGTAATCAAACAAAACAAAATATAATATATGAAACGTTATAACGATGTTTTTTCAAGTGATGAAAATTTTATCTGAACCAGTGGACAAGAAAGATATTACATTTCAGATTAAATAATAATCTGAATTGTCGAAACGTAAAAACACATAAAAAAATTATCAGATTGAATACTGAATAAAAAAGTTTTTCTATAAATAATTGACTCGATCGATATGAAATGTGGCGTTGAAGAAAAACCATGAAATTCTAATTGAAGACATATACTCACCATAACTTCCAACTAGCACCGATGGACATTTAATCAAGGATCGATATCGTAAAATATTCAACGGTTACAGAGACATGGGACGGGTATGAAATAAAAGATAGTTTGATGTTGTTGAACTTAAAATAGTTTTATTGATATCACATAGGAGTACCGTTCAGATGATTATGACAACTCTATAAGGAAGTACAGCGATCAGTCGCCTCCACACTACATCACTTTTTACACATGAAAAAAGTATATAAATATTGGATTTTTTCATTTTCTCTTAATTAAAATTACATAGGAGATAACTAGCAGTTAGTTAAGGTATTCATCCGAATAATTCCTGACCTGCAAATTTGTCTAACTACAATGGGCTGTACAATATGCTCCTCGTTTATACAAAATGATCGGATTTGTAATACTAAACGTTCGTTACATTGACATTTTTGTACATGCGTAATAAAAAACTCAACAACATACAAGTTATCGAAAAAAATAATGTTACATTAAAAAAATCAATACGAAACGAATCACAGTTTAATAATAAAATATAAAATTTTATAACGTATAATAAAGATAGGTTTATGTCGTAAACCGAATTGTATAGTATAAAATTTATATCGCTCCAATTAAACGTAAGTTCTAGCGAAAAATAATGATAAGAAAATACGGTGTAATAAAGTTTAAAAAAATATAAGGTCTATAGATTTGAAATTAATGAAAAAAGGAGCCTTCTCGTTTTGAAATCTGAATGATTTTTCCAAGTTAAACACGATTGATGCAGAATATTTCATTATCGCACCTACGGCATGCAATTGGGAAATTACTTGATGAATTTCATTTAACATCCAGTACATATTTGGCCTAAAGATTTTAGCCTAAATCAATCAATATATATGTATATAAATTCATTTTGTTTATAATATGATATATATTACACAGTAATGTCTTAGACTCCGACTCGAAAAACAAAATTTCTACATATTTACAAAGCCTCACACCGAAAACGTCCAAAAATATTTTGCGATCGGATCGAAAATGAATAGTACAACAAAATATTTCATATATTCTTTTTACACGATATGTCACATAATCGTCATGAACAGTTTTCGATTTCAAGTCGGAATATAAAGCACTAAACTAAGATTTTCTCAATATAATTACAAAAGTTAAGTATCCCTAATATTTACAAGGACTAGGTATTTTAACAGATCTACTTACAAATTATTCAAATCAGAAGCGGAAAATTACAGGGCCGCCACCCTAAGTTAACTACGTCGTCAATTTTCAATCGAAACGAAAAACGATAACATTCTGTATATGTCGCTAAGAAAGGAAACCGATCGAAATTATGGCATTATGATATGGAAAGTCGAATCGTGGCACTAAAGTAAACACATTTCCAAAATTAAAAGTTAACAAAAAACCTTAAACGATACGAATTTTGGCCATGAACAGCGTAGTGGCAATCCAATAGTGTCAAAACATTGATTGTTTGCGACAAATACTCATAAATTTATACACAATTATCTGAGAAATAATTACAACAGAAGAAAAATGTGATTTAAATATCAAAGAGTCAACAACGAACTAGTTTTTTTTTTTAATTCTCATTTTACATTCAATAGTTAATAAAACCGCATCGGCAACACGCATTGTTTAAACTACACATAAATAATAATTACAATTCATAATAACGATTCAATAAATTACGCCTAGCATTGAAAAGAAATAAAACCAAAGGCATAGGCCGATTTTGCATTTCTTAAAAAAAATTATATGTATAATATAATGATGCGAAAAGACTGAAATAATGATACCGGGATTGTTTACGTTTCTAGAAACTTGCACGTAATATTTCGGGACGCCATTAAAATAATCTTCATGAAGAGCTATTCATTTTGTTTAATACGAAATTAGCATTTTTGGCGACTTTTCAATGACAATTTCGAAACTTGCCTTTCATCTGTTCGATTTATTACTTTAATTCTATAAATTCAAAACGATTTTAATGCAAAAATTTTATATAAATTTATATTATTTATTCAACGAACCATTTCAAATATAATTTATATCGAAAACGACAATTCGTTCAATTCATCATGTTATATAAATTCAATGAATTGATATCGTTAATACATACAAATTTCTAGAACGGCAACGCTGAGCCTCGACACACCCCCAAGAACTCGAAGATACGGCAACGGTGCACGAAATAAGAATGAAATATATATAAAAAATATATAATAAATATATATATAATAATAAAAGTAATATCAAGGAACACACAGTCCGTTCTCGTTCGCGCTCGAGTGCCCAGGGGGAACCTCGCGCTTGCTCACCGATGCGTGGATTGTTCGGATTCGATCTTCTCTCTCTCCATGAAATAAGTGAAATTTCGAAAAAGGAAAAGGACCTTAAAGAGTCAAGGTCCTTTTCGGTCTGATGGTTCGTTTTCGAAGTCGGAAAGTGGATGGTTTGAGTCGAATCGGGCCGCGAGATTATGAAAGATGGTCGTTTTTCGGAGTGAAAGTATAAAAAGATGATACATAGAACATTTAAAAAAAAAATGTTTTTTGATCCGCTAAAGCCGATTCACAGAAAAAACTTACAATTAATCACAATTTATCCTAAGATCGAACGAACTATCGAAACGATTATTACATTCGATTTGTACTCGCAGTGTTTTATTAGTCTCGTCACATTTAAAACATCAAAACGTCACAATTTTCAACAACAAACGATTCGAACTCGGACGGACTACCAGAAGGAATGTGCTCCAAGAAAACCAAGATCGAATCCGAAAGAGCCAAGCGACAGCCTTAACAAATAATTATGCACGATCACGATCGTTTATTGCAGATTGTCCAGTCAACGAAGCTTCTAAAAACCCTCTGTTTTACAATGCCGATGTTAAAACATTGCAGGTCTATATTAGATCTATGGATCAAGGCCCGAAATTTCGGGATCGCGTGACATTCCGTTCGGTGAGATCAATCTCGATTTTGGCGTTAGTCCAGTACAAGAATTTATGATTGAATATCGCAAAAGTCAAAACGGTAGGAATGTCGCATTCGTATTAAATCAAATTAAATAAAATAACAAATTCAATTTCTACTATCTAAGTTTTTTCTTGAAACAATATCAATTATTTTTCGGTTTCGGTGCACTTTGAACGCATTTATTTTTAATATTTCTGTTGAATTTCGTAATACGAAATCAATATTGGATTTCAGGCAGGGTTTCCCAATCTATGTCTAAGTATAAAAGATAAAATTACATTTTTAAGAGGAAGTCACAATTCTGGATTTCTATTGATGAATAGAATGAACTTGATTGTCTTCCCGCCTTGCATGAATTGAGAAACTAACAGGTATCAGAGTAAATCATTTTGAAAATCTGATTAAATTATTAATTAAGAATAAGTATATAACGAACTGTTATTAAATGACTAATGAACGAATTTAACATTAGAGTCTCAAAACTAGTTATTCATCAAATTTATTAAATATAATAAGGCGTTTCTTTAAAATTTTAAGAATTTTTATGTATTACGTCACACTAAAAGTTTAGGAAACCTCGCCACAAGTGCTATATTGACGTACATTTGACACAAGCCATCTATGAACTAAAACTCAAACTATCATTCGATTTGACATACGTCAGAGGACGCGCACGAAGCCTCACATATTATAGAATCCAAAATTAAATTTCAAATCTCATCAAAAATACAAAAATTTACAAGACCGAAAACCAAAAAACGCAAACAACCCCAAATAAAATTCAATACGAATCTCAAAATCCATACAAAAACAAATAACTCCGCACCACAGACGGATCATTTCAAAAAAATATTATTTCAAATTAAAATATAAAAATAAATAAATATATATATATATACGGGAACACAACAACCCCACATATAAGGGGACGACGACCGGAATTTTCCCAGTGGCACAGAACAACCCCATGCACGTGTGTACGTTCACTCAAAGCGTGTGTACAGGCGCACGTGCAGTTGTGTGCGGCTATCAGCAGTTATTGATTTTCCGGGAAAGCGCCCTCGCCCCGCGCCCCCGCAGCCCCCCGCGGGGGGCGGAGGCCGCGGGGGAAAAGGGGCGCAGGCTTCCCGTTCAATTATCAGCGAAAGCTTTGCGTCACACGTCACCACTATGGGGAAAACTGAGTGTAGTTCTGTGATTTGTGAAGAATTTCGGATATCCGGATCGGATCGGTCCGGATGAGCCGGATAGTTGGAAAAAAATTAATTTATCAAAATATTATTTTTATTTAACCCGATCCGGATAAGCGATATCTAAAAGATTTGTTTTCGGAAATAGATTCGAAATTGTATGAATGTTTTATTCTTATTTAAAATTGAATTAAAGCGACTTCTATGTTTATAGAAATTTCATCTGCAAGCAGCGCAGTAGAATTTGTTCTCTGAACTATTTTAATTACATTGTAGCATGTATGCTGATGTTTAAAAAATGTAGACCGAATTGCATATTTGAAAATGAGTGAAATAATTGAAAAAGAATGAAATAATTGCACGCGTAAGCGACTTTAGAAAGCGCATCATGCGAACAAATTCCTTACAAAACGATTCGTATAGCAAAATTGAATATTATATTTTCGTAATCAAGAACGGAAAAAAATGAAACTTCGCTGCGTCGAAAATATCTACGTTCAAAGTGCACATACAATATTGGCGTTTTTAAAAAACTGCCTTTTGCCGAAAAATAGAAAAAAGCGACGCAAATATCAAACGCGTCATCTGAAACAACAAAGAAACCAACATACAACAATGGTTTGAAAAAGCCGTTTTTGAAATATTCGGCGAACACTTTTAATAACAAAAATCAAAACGTCACAACAAAGCAATATTCAACTCTTTTTTAAATTCATTTACAATACACACGTATATTTTTACACACAAAAAATTCAAAAAAAAAAATTTATATCGACAATTTTACTTTTTCAAATGAACATATCAATTTGTTTTTTGTACACAATTTACAGGGTTTTACACTTTTATAAATTGCACTTATCCGACCCAAATAACCATCTAGTATTGATTATAACAAACAACAAATAAACAGATCGGGGGCGGGGAGGCTTTCGACCACCCCTTTATATAAAAATATATAAATATGTATATCATAATATATATGGAGATATCATTTGGACACTTGGATTGACTGTACACGTTTCGACTACGATACAACACCTAAGCATTTTTGCGGTGAAAGAAAGCGCGCGTCGCATGAAAAATATACAATTTTGTACTAAAATCCGTCAAATAAAAATATGATCTAATTATATTAAATATTAAGCGTATTATAATAACATCAAAATATTATTTATTTTATATTCAAATCGAAATTTTATAAATTATTGTATCTTATTGAGTACTTTACAAATGCATTTTCATGGTCATGATTGATTTCTAAATATTCAATATTTGGTCAGTAAATATTTAGTTACAAGAAATTTTAAATATTTTTTCAGTACTCAATAAGGAAACGTATACGTTTATTTTTATATTATTTTAAAAATCACAATAAAATATTAAATAATCAATTAAAATATTAAATTACATTGCATAAAAGTAAAGATCATAAAAAATATATTTATAAACGTATGCGCCAGCCAAGCGAAAGCGCTCGGACGCAACCCTCGCGACGCGCGCTCTCCCCAACCGCCACATTCGATATTAATTATTGCAATAATGGCCGCTCGATGATCACAAATGACTTTGAAAGTACAAAAGAAGCGTATAATGAAATTCCTTAGGACGACGCTCTTCCCGTCCGACGATCGGAAAGCCGCCAGCAGACACGCGCGCGCACACACATACACACACACACAAATTTATATATCCAACAAAATATATAAATTTCACAAATAAAATATCTGATAGTGAACCTAGTCGATTCGGAGACGAGAATCGTCAGTTTCAGTTAGGATTGAACACATTCATCGTCCCGGTTGCTCGGCTCACGTCATCAGTAGAGCAGGGTGGGCCGGCGGGACTGCGCCCCCGGGGGGCAGGTCCCCATCGGGTGAGCCGGAGCCTCCGCCCCCGCCTACCAGCGGCGCGGGGGCGGCTCGTAGGGTCAGTCTCCGTTGACGGTCACCGTCGTCCAGTTCCATGGACTGCTGTAGTTCTTTTGACTGTGGACAATAAAAACGAATTTGTTAGTATAAATTTATAGTTAAATTACATTTAGATACAAAATAAATATTAAATTTGAATATATGTAAGTTTAAGTGTTTACTTCGTTTGTGTATGAACAAACGAGTATGTTTATACACATCTGAAATTTGAGTGTACTCGAGAGAAATAATGCACACACAAACTAGTCTGTTTATACACCTTCTATTAAGCTCTAGTCCGATTGCGACTGCTGTGCAAGAATTTAAGTTTTTTTCAATGTGCACACAGATAACACTCTTATGCTTTATGTCAATAAGGTGGTAATTTCTATGTCAATTTAATGATTGAGAAATACACATGGTTTTTACCCCTCGTGTCAGATTGAACTTCGAGAGTTTGTTTTGAACACGTTTTCACAACTCAAGCTAACCCAACTTAACTCAACCTAACTCAAGCATGATACTTATGACGTCTGTTTTTAGTTTAGACGCTATTTGCAGTGCTTAGACCTGTTTCTTACATTTCATTTTTTCGTGTACTAATGCGAATCAGAACGTGTATAAACAAACTGGTTCGCTTATGAACGTGCTAGTTTATATGTAGGTAAAATTTGACAGTTGACAGTTGACATTCAAATTAAAATCGATAGTTTGTGTATATTCAAATTAGTATGAATATAAATAAACTAAAGTGAACACTTGAAAAGTAACATATGCGCATATAAATTTGGTTGAAAATGGTTTCAGTTAATGGTTAATGAGTTTTTTCTATGAATGAATCATTTTTCCTCATTCGAATAAATCTATTCGACGAACGTTCTATATGAATTTCAATTGAATATATTCGAACGATCCCCAAGTATATGCAAAATTATAATAAGTGGGTCACGAAAGTTCGCGTTGTAATAAATAGGTAACGAAAATTCGGCGTTGTAAATCGTCGGTTGATTCGCTAATTTATTATATGGGTGAACTGAAAAAAAGACGGCGGCTCGAGGCCAATAACGTTTTAATATAATTAATGTGAACGTCTCAAATGAAAAGCCACTTTTAGAATGGATAGCCTCAGGTTGATTCGTCTGATTATTATTTTTTATGTGAATTCTGAAAAAAAAATTCAAAAAAACAATGGATTGAGCGGAACGAAAAAAATCAATTTTGAATTCGAAAGGAATCGGATGCATTGAAAACTAATTAAGTCTCATCCGATCCAAACTAGAAATTGAATAATTTTAAAATTCACACACGAAGGACGTCATTCAAAAAAGGTCAAATGTAAATAATCAAATTCATAAAGCTTTCTCCTAATTGCGGACCGAAAACGACCTTTTAACACCTCGACTGTGTCACAACGCAGAAAAGGTTCCACCATCGAGTGCATTGACCGCTAATTTTCTGCAACCAACCAACTCTTTGTCTAGTTCTGAATAATGGACGGGAGAGAACAGTCCAGTTTCCTGTATGGGAGTTGACCGCAAGTATTACATTCGAACGTACATTACATTTATACGTGGATTTCCAGGCCGGCTTTGTCAATTATGGCAGACTATGGTTTGATCTGCCGGCAATCGAGGATTGATTAATAATATCAATCGTCGGATATTTGTGGTTTCGCATTTCGGAATTGGCGCTTTGATATGCAGGATGTATAAATGTGTAGTAGTTGGGAGTTTAAGAATGGGAAAGCTTTTACGTAATTGAAGCGATACATTTTCGATCGTTGAAATGTAATACATTTTTGCTGACACAAATACGTTGGCGATATTGAGGTCAAATTTGAAGAATAGTGCAGTTCGAGTGCTATTTTCTTACGCAAAATGAATAATATGGGAAAATTCTATAGTTCGATTTTCATCTCCGTAAGCTAAAAGCATTAATCACATAGCAAACAGCGAGATTTCTCTAAGATAAATAAGCAAGTTGAAAATAATCAACGGTGAAAACGATTCGACTGCGCGCGGGATTATCCATCAAGATTTACACTGACCAAACGTTCTTTAAATACATTAAAACAATTTATTCAAAAACTTATTCGCCGTACAAAATTCAAACAAGCCCTCTTCCGCAACGACGTTCCCGCGGTAAAAGCAAACTCGTGTAAGAAACAGAAAAGTTACTTTTCCGCAGAACAAAAGCAGGAAGCGAAGAAAAACGGACCGAAATACCCCGAAAAAATAAATAAATAGAATCGAACCGCAGAAAAGACACAATGTAAATATATAATAAAACGCCGGGTTTGACATTAATAAAATGCGCGTGTACGCAGCACACAATTACTATGGAATGCGCACAAACTGCGGATAACTTTCACGATAATAATTTTATGCGGATTAAGTACGCCCACGCTTAACGGACTATCGTCATAGAACATAGACATAAATATATGAAATATTTAATACGATATATTAGTTGTATAGATTCAAAACTAGCAATTCGTATTTGAGACTAAAGACTTTGGGTATTATAATTCCGGATAGATTAGATATGTCACAGTTTGAGTGTCCACTTCGTTTATGCACGAACAAACTAGTTTATTTATAAACCTTGTAACAGTTCTAGTCCAATTGTTAATGTGGTACGACAATTTAAGTTGTTTGCACTCAGATAACGTTCTTATGCTAAATATCGATAAGGTGGAAATTGGTATGTCAAGTAATGATCGAGAAGTACGCGTAGTGTAGTGTTCGAGAGTTTGTTTTGAACACGTTTTCACAATTCAAGCTAAAACACTAACCCAACCTAACCCAAGTATGATTCTTATAACGTCTGTTTTTAGTTTGGACACAATTATATGTAGGTAAAGTTTGACAGTTGACATTCAAACTAAAATCAATAGTTTAGGTATACCCAAACTAATAAACAAACAAAAATTTACACTTGAACTGTGACAGAAAAACAATTTTCACTATAAATGCTAATAAAAGTTTAGAATTTTTCATCTAAATACAAATTATTTATTATCAAATTATCAAGAAATTCTTAATTTTCAAATATTGATAAAATCTAATGCATTCAAAACCGTCATTGTAACTGTCGAAAAAATGATAAATTATCATCGAATAAAAAGAACGATGTGTTTCTAAGTGAATTTAATTAAATGAAGATAAACGATAATACACAACTGTACCATATTTTCATCAGCGGTAAATATTGTTAATTTTGAATCTGCATACCTCAGATAACACATAGAGGCGAACGTTTCGCTAGGTTTATCTCGCATCGCGGACATGGAAGGTTAACCTTTGGAAGACCGTGACTTTCTCCATGGAACTGGACTTAAGATTTTATTTTTGAAGGTTAAAATAAAAACGACACAAAAAGGCTTCAAAGGTGGTTTCTGCACGAAACGGGAAGGCACCCGAGAAGCGAGATTAATGTTTGTGTCGGTCGGAAAATACATCACACATCCGCGCGCGATTATTCATATTGTCGGGTTTGCAGTTGAATACTCAAACTGACAGTGGTGCAGTAAGGGAGGATTGTGTAATGAAGTAAAAGTGTAGTGATGATTTGTGTTAAAATAAAAAAAAAATCTCGGTAAATAGTAAAAAGTATGCTCGAGTACGTTGATGTAGTATGTCTGTTTAAATTAATTTACTATTCAGGACTTTTTATTACTACACCACTGTTGAATGTTGTTTCGTTTTATCTTTGTGTGAAGATCCTTTAGAAAACATCTGCCGGGTCAAATAGTAGGCGTTTTCATAAAAAAAAATCAAAGATGTGGTCAAATACTTGTATTGTATAAATCAGGATTGTTTCATTCATACCGTTATTACATAGGTTCAATAGAAAAGATAAATAATTCACACTTATTGAATTCAATTGACACTTTAATGAACCTGTACACAGACGATTAATATTAATATTTTCATATTAAACTCGTTTCAAATCATGATTATAATTAGAATTTATCACCAGTTGGCACTGAGAAGTCGTTCGTACATACCACAACGAATACGATTCGAATTGAGAAAATTTAATGTCACACACGTATTGATACACCAACGGCAACATAACGATCACTAGCTTTTAAGCTTTTAGCAAAAAAAAAAAATCAGTCCCGTGCGATAAATCTTCGACAGCTAATAGCAAACGATTTGTCACAACGGTGCTAATGTTGTGACACGTTATGACATTAGCACTGATATCGACCGCGGTTCGAAACAAACAGAAAGTCAACAATTCGAAAACGGCAACGATCCCCAAAGCAACGAAAATGGACTCATTACTATTATAATACAAAACGACAATAATCTTTAGAGATGCGCTCATATGAGGTCTTTCAATAGGGACGCTCGAAATTTATTAGGTTATAGCAGCCTTGTTGTTAAAGTGACAAATTTATTTTCAATTGTTATAGTAGTGTGCGGCAAATCATCATGGAAAATTGTTAAATCATTTAATTATAATAGTTTTATCTTATATTTAAAAACGAATCGCCGTTCGGTTTAAGGTTAATACTTAAAAACCGCTTGACCGATTTGATTTTTTTTTCTTTTGTTCGCTTTAACTAACAGATGGTTTACAAATAAAAATAATTGGGAAATTTCTGAAGAAAAGCTAAAAAATAATATAAGTAATTTTTTATAGAAAATTACACCGCGTATTGATTGTGACAATAATAACAATTGGTATACCGGTGTGTGCAGAATGCGTGTTCACAACGGAAACTGGGAACCGAGAACGGGAAGAACGGGCCAACAGGACAACGGGCGCTATTTTAAGATGAACAAAAATCCAGTACTTAGAATCGAAGATCTATCGTTTGCTGACGACAGATCTTATATAAGCGAAAACGACGTGACGAATGCAAGACACGACAAAAACGGGACGTATGGTCAGCTTAGTTTTAGCGAGATCAACGAACAGCAATTGTAGATGATACGAAGTTCAGCTAGTAATACAATAGTTTCTTGCGATAACCCTTTAAAAACGGATGATAATTGGCAAATTTCAATAGAAATTTCCAAATTTCTCGAAAAACGAGAATTCTCGATTTCAGCACTTTTCTCTAAAAGAATCCTTATATAGAATACTTCATCTTCGAGCTGTCTGTCACCGATTGTGAGGCCGAAATGGAATCGAAAAACCAGTTGACAGTTGTCGACATGACGGTCTATTTGAGTCGAGTCGGTCCCAGACGGCCACACCATTACTGGGTCAGACGATGGAAATAACCAGACGATGTGCATTTATTTAGATCAGTGGACCATCAACGGACGTCGACGCCGATGTTGCTCCCAGTTCGGGACTTCGACGAGAAATTGACGGATGATAATATATGGCCACATATAAAATTCATCGCGAATTCCGAATTCGACGGCGTTCGCGAATTTCCCGAAATGCATTCTCGAATTCGCAATCGGTTTTTCCGCCGAATCCGCCTAACGGTGCAATGTGAATTGGCGCGTTAACAGTTAACGAACGGATCCGTTTAATTAATCAGCGTTCAATTAACGACGCGCGCTTCTCTCGGCGAACATCTGCAAATATATTTTGTGTGTGTGTTCGAATCGTAAAATAAACATTGAAGGCGAGTGCATTTTGCGCGGCGGAATGGAAATATTTTCGCATCGCATTATATAAGCCAGACGTGATTGGAAATTTAAGTGTAAATACGCATTGTATTGACGTGATTCGAACGATTGATAATAGGGTCTGATTTTGAAAAATTATTGTGCGAAGTTAATAATAAACAATGTGATTTGTGTTGGCCGAGTTTTTATCGCAACGAAATGTTTGAAAAGTGTGATCGTTTCATATTATGACTCAAATATTGTTGAAACACCCTTTTTAATTACGGCAGAAATTTAAAAAATCGTTGAAAAATTTGAAATATCCGTTTGTGTATTTTAGTCGGTAGTATAAAAATATATATAATCTCTCCTTTTTTGTACATTTTTTTAATCTCGATTTCGATTAGTACACTGGATTTAGATCTTATCTATGGTTTAAGTAGAAATATTACTATATAAACTTTTATAATCTTTATCAATAAGTGAAAATGTCAGAATACATTTTCAACAAATTGATAAAAATGAACTCAAAATGTACTTATTGTACTTTTGAATAGCTTTGCCCAAATATAATTTTATATACGAGAGAATTCTCGAAGATTGGTGCCTCGAAAATGTCACCGGGAATTTTTTTCGCGAAAATAGGAAGTCTCGAGAGTTTCAAAAGAAATCGCTCTTTCAATAACGATCTATTTAGAATTGCAAACGAAGCGCTATCGTCGTAATTGCGTTCACGAAACGTATTGAATTTTTCGCTCATTTCAATTTTTCCGACTAAAGAACGAAATATGTATGGACTTTGACGACAAACGACGAACGCTATAGCAAAAAGGTACTTAATATGCGCGAAAATTGCTTTATAGAATTCGCAAAAATAATTAATATTACAAAAATGAAAATTAATTAATCGAAAAGAACGTATTATACATCAATTACATAAACTTTTGGCACAGAATCGCGTTTTGTTTATAATGTAAATCGTAGGAACGAACTGGGCCATCGTTCTGCAAATGCGAAATGTATCGAACACACTCATGCATAAAGCGAATTTATTAGATTTTTATCGTAAATATTATTTATTCGATCTCTGCGATATAAATATGCATCGGAGAATTAATGAACGGGTCGACCACTTCAATTAAATAAAACATTGACCGATATGTTAATATCGGATCGTTACGGCGTTTTCGAAATGTCACAAACAAATTAAAAATCAATTATGAAAACGTCATCGTTTAAAAATTAAATTTTCATCGTAGAAGGTCAAGCGTTCAAAAACAATATCCACAGTGACACGGACATGTGAAATATTAAAAAAAATTCGAAAGCTAAACTCAAACGACACATTGTAATAATTCAAACACGACACACATAACGCACTTAACATTGAGCAAATAAATACACTTACATTATACGATTTCCGTTTTATAATATAAAAAAATTCAAAATCGATTCAAAACAAAATTGTAATCATTAACTTTATATACTCAATGCATTCATAAGCGAATGAAAAAATCATTCAATCGCCGAAATAAACACATTCCGATATGAATATTTATAAATTTATTTAAAAAATAATCTATTTTTGATTATTTGAATATATATTTAAAATTTCCGGAATATATTTAACGTATAAATTCTAGGCGTAGTATACATGTAAAAAAATCAAAAAAGCCGCTCCGTACGAGTCGATCGATCAATTTTTTTTTTAGAAATTAATTTTTACACTCACAAAAAAAATATATATTAATATATAACGAAGATTTCGATCGTGGGCGAATGATACATGCGTATTATGTGGCACACGTGAACTTCCATTTCCATACGCATCTTTTATTCAAGAGAAGGTCAGGTCATGCCGCCATTGTTGCGTCGCCTTTCTTTTATTTCGTGATTTTTTCAGTTCCGTTTCTTTATTCTTTTTTTTTTAGTATAAAACCTTTGCACTGTCGGTTCGAGATGTGATTTCGCTCCGATTTTGTTCAATTTCTTATTTTATGGCCGTTCGAACATGTGGCTTGTTTGTCGATGTCTTTTCGTGTGAGGCACTTCGTATTGATGTTAAAATAAATAATGTTGGGCAATGGACTTAAATGTGATTGCTTCATTGAAAATCTTTATAAATAAATGTCAAAACAAGGATTTTCAAGTCAAGTATAGGCACATACGTTTCAACATGTAAATAAATACTCAAATCGAATCGAATAAGTTTGATTAATGATATATAATATTTGATTACCGGATCTACCTTGAATTTTTATCTGATATGAAATAAATTTATTTCAAAATTTAAATTGTAATAAGATTTCGAAATGAAATTAATTTATAATTCTTAAGCGATTGTTTGAACGATTTAGTTGATGGAACGTGATGGGTCACGGGTGGGGTCTTTCGAAAGATCTCAAATCAACATTGAATATTTGATCTGAACCAAATTAAATGTGTAATGAGTCGGTGTTAAAAAAACAATTTGGACTCAATAAGTCAAGGACTCGAGTCTTTTGATATTTCGAAAGAGCGCTCTGTAGAAACTTGAATTCATTAAAAAAAATCGTGAGTTTGGTATAGAATGACAAAGAAATAAAGGGTATATAAGGTGTGAATCAGAGTCGTAAATTACCTGAAGTTAATGAACACAATGGGGAAGGTGAACGAGCTTTTGTTCATAGAAAGTGTTTTCTCTCCGAGAACTGTGAAACTAAAAGCGACCTCGGGACATGTTTTGGGCGTGGTACGTGAAATTAAGCTTTTCTTGACATTCGGAATGTATATGATAAATATAAATTTGAAATATATCATTAAAACAGACAATCAAATTAACAACTAGAAAAAACCGATTCCAATACAATCACACTTAATATACAATCAGTATATTGCCATCGATCGATCCAATCAAATAAAACGACAACGAATACCCGTCTAACGACTGAAAACCGTCGTCTAAGACATTAAATGTCCATCAGAGCACAGAAAATGCCAAGGCTTCTTGTGCGCTAAACGCATTAATTGATCGATTTTCCACCGCCAAGGTGACATTAGGATGCACTCGGGACAAATGCACCGATGCAATGGCGGATTGCATCTGCAACGATGCACATACGTATATGTCAGTCCTTTTCAAACGTGCACAATGTATAGAATGTCGGATGTATGATTCATAGGAAAAAAACGGTTGTTTCTAGGTGTGTTGGCTGGGTCGTGCCGGTTGATTTTTATGAAATGTGATTTGAAACACGATTTTTTTTTGTATCAAAGTGTGATCGAGTTATAATAAAAGATTAGAAGAATTTGATATGATATAATGAATGGTTTATTTTTATGTTTTTTTTATCTATCGCATATTTGGTTAATAATTAGCGATAGTATTTAATGAACTCGTATATAATATAATACTACTATATAGAAGATTATTATTAAAATTATATATCCTTTGAAGCAAAATAACTCAAATAATAAAATTTAATTTCCATTGAAACAATGAATGATTCAACCTATTATCATTATAAATATCCAAGATTCTAATCGAACAGGAAAAAGTTAACGATTTTCTTCAGAATCACTCAATCAAATAAATCAATTTAACATTCGTCCCACATCAAAAAACCGAATCCACCGAACAAACAATACGAAATCGCAGTAACACAAGACAAACGTCGCACAACAACAAACAGACCCAACTCCGCGGCCAATAACCAACACACCGCACATAATATGGTCATCACCTTCGAAGCCTACAATTTCACTACACGTAATTCGAACACGAGCTTATGTTATGAAACGTGTAATTTCCACGCACTTGTCGGAGCGCAGTTCTTCATTAACGCGTCTCGTCGTCGACGGCGAAGAAAAAAATGCCGTCACGTTCCTCTAATAAAACGTGAGTGCGTGGATTTATTTTGGGAATTGGCGATTGACAACCCCTATTATGTGTGTGTGTATGTGGTGAAAAGACGTTCACGATCGGACTATGGAAATTTCTGTATTCCCACGAGTTTACTGTGCGCGATTTGCATATTCGTCGAGTGCTGGGTCTGCAAAGCGAGAGTGCATCGTATTGAAAATACTCGTATTTTTATATGAAAGTATTTTTAGTGGAAAAACAAATGTGATTTTCATATTTTAAATGGTATGTAGATTGTGTCGAGCGTAGAAAAGAATGGATTCTGTTTTGCAAGTTTAAGTTATGTTGAATCGCAATCATTCTTATGCAGTAGTAAAAGCGTCCATTTAATATCATTGTATATTTTACAGAAAACAGACAAATTCGTTAAATAAAGACTCATCATTTAATAGGTTGAATGTATGACTAAAAATATCAACAAATTCATCGGAATTAGCACAAATGGAGGCATCGATCACTTTCAACTCTTAACACTACAATCCGACGAACGGGAATACATTTCGCTCCAATTAAACCGAAAGTGCTTTTAGGCGATTAGCAAAGCTTTCACACACGGCGCGTTTTTGCCGAGATTATCGAACCTTCCCCGAGCTTTTTGCGCCCCATCGAGCTTTCGAAAATCCTTTTTAGAAGCAGTTCGAATTATCGTGTGTACACGTATTGTGCTCTCCCCCGTCTATGTGTTCGTTCCACTCTGTCGCTTGCATTATTTATTTGTGTATTTGTACTTGTGTTACAGATAGGCGGGTTTAAACACACTTTGAACAATCTATATGTTAGACTAGCGGTAGTACCCGGCGTTGCTCGGGACTCGGCGTTTTAAATCAAATTATTTTTTATATGGTGATCAGTTGCACGATATATGGGGGGGGGACATTTTTTTGGGGACCGTCCCGTTTTGGGTTCTGGGAAATATAGTCACCCTATTTTGATGATGCTAAAAATTTTCTTCACAAAAAAATACATATACATGCCAATTTTCATGGCGATAATTCCAACCGTATTAGAGTAATACGGTAACAAACAAACAAACAAATATACAAACATCCATTTATACATGTATATAGATTTTGAATTATTGGAATGTTAAATCCGTTTCCATGTCCGTAAAACTAAAGTCGATTGTTAATTCAAGGATATGTTCTGTTTTGATGTCACATATTTAGTATTCAACAGAACATATTGATGATTAATTTGAAGCTATATTATCAAAATGAATTATAGATAGGTGTTAATAGAAAATTTCTTGAGTTTTTTGTAGTATAATGAAATATGTGAATATTGCAAGAGACGATGTCTTTCTGGTACAACGTAGGATTTGAATCAATATTAACTTAGTTGGGAAAATATTTAGTCAGTTTTGTTCTCTCTCAATTTTAATATTGTATAACAACACAGAATGAGTATTGACTTTGCGAATGTATTATTTTACGTAACTTCGGGAAATCGGCATGATATAAAACATGCTTATTGGGATTCGCAATATAATATTAAAAATTCGTTCGAGTTATTATATAATGGTGCATTTGGCACACAATAAAAAAGAAGTAACGGTTAAAAATTCAACACAACTACAGTCTGTGCACGTTTAATTAGGCTCATAAATAAAAATATGTGCTGAACGACGGTTAAAACCATGCTCTAATTTGAAATCTCGATATGCTCTGTTTCGCACAAGACAGAAAGAATCGAACTGCGTATGCAATCGACACGCAAAGTTATCTGTATCGAATTGACTGGTCGTAGAAAATCGAATATTTATAATCTTAAGTGTGGAGAATTATGAATTCAGGTTGATTGTATTGTTTCCGAGAGTAAGTAAAGCTTGAATCTTATGAAATTAATGCAGAGTCCAGGAATTAGGTTGAAATTTATAACAGTTTACTTTTGAAATATAAATCAAGAGATTATACGTTATAGCTGTTAAATTTAAATGTGATATATTGTATTATTACATTAAATCCTATGAGCGCTTGAAAATTAATGGCTGTAAAATAGGTCGCGCTTTCACGAGTGAAATACAATGTTTGCTTTTAAAGTCTGCATTGATCACTTTATAAATTGCAGTGATAAACATTCTGAGCCGCGAACAAATGAAAAATTTGATATACGATAGATATCGGCTATCATCTACGGTGTTCATAGCGTCCACCACAACACAGTGCTCTTTCAAACACCAACGGAAGCTTCGATAATTTTCCCTTATCTCGCATACCCATTATCTAAAGAAAAAGCGACAAATAGATTAAAATATTACAACAGTCTATTCGAATCACTAATCACACCACACACCGCAGAACTCGATACGACACCATTCGATACGAACCGAACCAACAACGGCCCTAGATTCATTCACCATTCCAAAACCACGGGTGGTCCCTAAATAAAAAATAGATTCACACATAGACTGACCAACATGTCAGCATGCTAACAACCAACACAGACCAGGTAACTGACCATCCTCACCCGCCAGCGGACCTTCAACTCTTGGCAATGAGCTGAATGACGCAACGCGGCGCATAACGAGAACTCGCTTTATTTTTTCACCTCCGTTCTTTTTATTCCTCTTTGAGAATCCGTGACCCTTTTTTGTGTTTTATTCCGTTTTTTCGTTTTATTTTTTAGGCGCGTGCGAGCGCGCGCCAAACGGTCCGTGAAGCTAAAAGCGCAACAAAAGGCCTTCGGGAACGTACACCCCTTTCGTCGTGTTTTCATTTTTTCTATTTGATGTTTCCTTTTTTTTGTTGTTGTTATGTGTACGCATTCTTTCTTTTTGTCGGTCGTTTTTCGTTCTATGCTCGTTTTCGCTCTTTTTTGTGTTATTTGGTTCGGCGCTTCAGCGAGCGCCAAACGAGCGGATGACTATATTATTCCGATTGTGCGACCGAAAAATTTCGTTTTGTGTTTCAGGTATGAAAATCGAAATTGTTTTTTTAACAGGAATGCTTGTTATAATTTATTTTTAATCTTATATAAAAATGAAAACTTGTTAATAAGATTAAAACGTTATAATGACGTGAAAACATGAATGAAATTGTGTTCGCAATTGTTCTGTATATTATTTATAGCACATCGAAGGCTTATCTCATTTTACATGTGACTTTTCGTAACGGCTCCTTGACGTTAAATGTTAATTTTATTACATATGTAACTGACGTGCAATTAACGTAAGCGATAGGAACGTACAATAGGTAGTACATCGCATAAATTCGAGTCATTAAAATTAATTGGTGTTTAGTGGTTCAAATTTGCGATGTTGAGTGTTTTGCTAAGAAATTAAAGATTCGTTGTAAACATGTTGACGATTTTAGTATTGGAAAAAGTTCGAATTTTTTAAAATATGCCACATATCGTATATATTTCAAATGTTTGAGTCGAAGTTTTATAACGCTAAAGTTTCTTTGGAAAAATTGATGAAAAATCGAAAGTCACCAAATAATTATATTTCTGACTTTTCCCATCTCGCGTACACGTAAAAATGTTCTTTCCATATGTTCAAATACGTTTGTATGAAACGTATTTTATTATTTATCGGGGACAAACAAGAGTTTACATTGCTGGGCGTATATAACAAATAGAATAACTTTTACGAAGTAAATATGCAAATAATTTCAGCATTGGAAACACCTGCGAAATATGCGCAAACTCATCCGAGTTTTTTGAAAAAAATACTGTTTGTGAAATCGAATAACACAACGATGTAAATGAACACGGTAGAAATGCAAAATTGTATAATGGATACGAATTGGACTGAATTTAATTTTCATATTCAAATTATAAATCAGGAAACTTTTCAATATTTATAATTAGATCAAATGTAAAAAAGAGGGTTGATTCTTAATTGATGCACGATCGAATTTTCGAAATATTTATCAAAAGTTCATCAGGACATGGCCGAGGAACATTTTTGAAGCACACACACATATTTTGAAATGTAAATATGTACAAAAGGCAGTAAAACGAGTGACGCTCACGAACGTGTCGTGTGAAAAAGAAACAAAAGGTATCATTCGGACCCGGGAACAATACAACGAAAGCACTAAAACAAAATTTAATGATTCCGGCCTGGTACTTAGTGCCGCACATAACATAATACCTGTGACCCGCTTTTGAAATGACCCCTTTTCACCTTTAGAATATACGAGCGTTTTCGAATTTCACGCTAAATTCGATAGACCGCCTCGGGAGATGCAAATTTTAACGACGTTTAGCAATAATGTATATTCGAAAAATCATTCAAGAGCGCTTCATAATTAATTTCAATTATTTTCATATGTTAAAGTTTGCGCAATTCAATCGGAAAGCATCAAAACGCATTTTATATGCCATTTTCGCAATCGTTTCGCAACCGTTGATCGATGATGATTTTTACACATTTCCATGCCGATTTACGACGCCGCTAATTCACAAAGCCCACAGAAAATTAAAAAGGTCAAATCTATATGCGAAAATTAGTATCGTTCATTAACGAGAGGCTCGCAATCATCAATTCTCGATTGTCGAAACGATTTGATCTTATAACCCGAACAAAACTTACGTACGAATGGGCGTCGTGGGAAAACCTAATAGAATTTAACCGACCTCGTTGCCTCTCCTTTAGTAAAAGTGGTCTCCGCGTGCATTGTGAATCTAAAATGTCAATCGGACATGTCGAGAAGGGAATGCATAATTGATATAAACGACCGTTCGGTAGCCGTGGTCCTTATAAAGGCTATGGGGCTTCGGTGTGTTGGAAGTCAGGATCGTGATGTATTATAGAATTGCGATGTCTTTTTGATTATGGGAAGGCTTGGTTGGTTATTGTAAGTTTTTAATAATGATCGGTATGTGTTCATAATTGAAGAAATTTAATAATGGATAGGTATGTTGCGAGGTTTAGATAAAATACGTGTCATTGTTCTATGACTAATTGTAAGTACGACGTAATTTTTCTTTTTCGAACGAGGACAAAGATATTAAATTAAACATAGATCGTTTGGTTGATGATGAATATGTTTTAATCAAGAAATTCTATCTCCAAAATCTTTCAACTAGATCAGGCCTCGGCAACCTATGACCCGCGGGTCACTAAGTGACCCGTTTGATGATTTTAAGTGGCCCATTAAATTAATTATTAATTGTTTTCTCATTAAAATTTATAATATTATACACTAAAAACTGTTTCAAAATATACCTACTGACCCAAAACACTTCATAAGAGTCAAATTTTGGTTGCTTCTGACCCGCGG
>JAOXNN020000013.1:5232844-5251601 GCA_028571205.2 Hydropsyche betteni
AACCAGACACTCCAAACACAAACCCACGCATTTCCCGAACAAAAAACCGACACTAGACCTTCATCAACGACAAAAAGCCACCGAAAAACCGCACAAGAAGGTCGAGGGCACTTTCCACACCCGAATTCGGACGCGGACCAATTCAACACATGACGAGCTTTTCAATTATTAACGGCTAACGATCGGTCATCGTTAGTGTACGAGGTCAGGGACGAGGTGCACGTGTACTCTCGTGTTCCGAGATAATGGCCGGCTCGGATCACAGATCCGTTAAAAATTCATAGATGTAATACTCAGTGCGATAAGAATCGATCGTGTCGTGGTCCTTAATGGCGTGCAGAAAAGTATAGATTGTTGGTTCGGTCGTTTTGGTGTCGGACGAGAACGGTTCCGATGATCGATGAGGTTGGGCGGCGGTTTGCGAGGTCGGTGGGTGGATGGGCGACGGGAGCGTTTTCATGATCGTTCGGTGTGGAGTGGTTTGTGCTTTTTCGGTTTGGGAGTCGAAAAAACCGCATTTTCGAGTTAGGATCGTTTTTGGTTTTTCGATTCGGGAATAAAATACAATAATAATTGTAACAGTTGTAATTTAATAATTGTGATAGTTCTATTGCGTTGTTCAGAGTGTGTAAAAACTGTTGATTTAAATTTAAAATGACAATTTGAAATTGAGGTTAGAATCAATGGGTTGTTTCGGTTAATCATTTGTGGTTAGTCAGATAATGACCTTCTTACTCAATCGTGCATTGTTTTCACACATTGAAATATACAAAATACAAATTTAGTTACATAATTTTAAAGCGTTTTACACAATAATAAATTAAAATATGTATATTATATATTGAATGTGTATAACCGCAACCAAATTCAATGTACGAAATTTCCAATAATCGAATAACACATCCATCAACAACAAAAACGGTCGAAGCACATATTTACCTTTCAGGATTTAATTTCAGGCGACAACTACACTGTAACGAGCACTCATTCGCTACATGGAAGGGCATCTATTCGAGGCAACATAATCAGATTTATTCGTTTCCTGTGTCGGGCTTTATAATCGAATTGTCCTATAAAAGCGGATGGCGCAACTTCAAATCCGGCAACAAACTCTGCGACGCGTTATTCGTAAATTAATTTTTTAGGTTCGCTCATTGGATTTTGCTGAATTCTATTTAAAGATTTCGACTTAAATCAACTATAGATAATTAACATTTATTCGTATAATCTAAAATTATGATCATAGCGAAACGATTCGATACGCCATTAATCACGCGTTTATGAAGAGAAATTTAGCTATGCTTGATCTTTCACAGACGAGTTCGATATTGAAAATATTACAAAACACAAACAAAACGTTCATGAAAACATTTTTTTATAATTAAACAACTAATACCGCAAACGCAACAATGTTCAAAACGTCCGAATTGCGCAACATCGTTTCGAAATAACACAATATGCTATATTCGAACGACACCAGTACGTAATAATGCAATTGGCAAATTGCTGCCAGCACGCAAAGGGAATCCTCACAAAAGAAAATGTCACGGTCGTTTGTCACGTTTGATATTATTCGACAACATCAAAGGTGATGCGAAACAGAAGAAATTACGGCTGGTGGATTTTACGACCGCTCCATGCGAGTGCATATATGAGCCGCCATTGTGGAAAATGGCATGGGTTTGATGATGAGAATTTCAATGACAACTATCCTTAGTTTTTGAGACAGAGTTGTCTCTGTAAGTTGAGGAATGACAGACGTTGGTTTTGTAGCGTTTTCGAAAAGTGCATGCAATAGGCGGTACTAAAATCGACAATGACTCGACGTCGGATTTTACGATCGCTGTTGGGCGTGTGTTAAATTTAATTTATGTGAAGTCTAACGAAATTATATCGAAATAGAATTTATTTCCGATTTTTAGAAGTTTACGAAGCCAAATGTTTGGTATCGAAAACGTTTTTGTATCTATACGATCTCATACGATCCAATATTAAATATTGATTGAGTCTATATTTAAAATTGCACATATCGATCATAGATGAAAAATAAATTTTCCGAAAAAGTTAAATAATCGAATAATTTTGTTTTAAAATAAGCCTGAATCTAATATTGAATCCCCTCACATCAGAGTAGATCTATTTGTAGAATATCATGAAAAGCCATCATCCCGCAACTTAAAGAGACTAAAACGGGATAATTAGATAGTTTAAAATTAGTAACTAAAAAAGTTTAAGCGATTAATGGTACACTCTCATCGAATATTCTTCAATTTAAAATAAAAATTATATACATATATTTCCGAAAATTAAAAATAAAATATCTAACCAGAATAGATTTCTTTGAAAACTCGAAGCATTTATGAAAGACTAATTTGAAATTATATAACAGAAAACGGCCGAAAATCGAAAATCGATTTGTACTCAAATTATCCTAAACATATAACCAATCGACCCGAGACCAAAAACGAAAAAACTAAAATAAGGTAATTGGTTAAAATCAGAAATCTCACCTTATGGTGGTGGCGCTTTGACGGCCAGTGGTGCTTATCGCGCGGCCTGCGCGACGCATACAGATTTCGCGCCGACTTCGTGTAAATCTCAGCCATTCTACGGACAACATTCTGATTGAATTTCATTCTTAAAACAGTGTTGAGTACGCAAATTTGGCGCGAAAGTTCGAATTCGGACGAGTGGCCGGAGTGCGGGCGGTTTCGCGCTCAATTAGCGCGACAAAGCGGAGTATTCCCCTCTTTATTCGTTCCTGTCAATTCCCATTAAGTTGTTCGTCATTTGACGCGATGGTTCTCAAATTTCGTGTGTGTGATTGTGAGATTATCTCGCGTTTTTCGTGTGGGGCGGTGAAATGTCATTGAGATATATGGATCCGAAGTTTCGTGATATATACGACATAGTCTATAGATGGTTTTGATATTCAAATCTAAAAAAAAAACTAATATATTTAAAATGATCGAAGAATATATAAAAAATACAAAAATGATTTGGATTCAGTGTGCGAAATGGTGCCCCTTCATATGGGAATCGTCCACATGTGAAGAGAAAGCTTATGGAGGCGATCACCATAAATAATACACGAACATACAGGGTGGTCCCACAAAGTGTTTCCAACTAAAAAAAAAAACAATAGACACGCAATCGTTAGTCGATTACGTACTGTCGCAAAACAAATATCGAAAGTCGGCAAACACTAGAAGCGCGTTGAAATTTATGTACAATGTGTACACAAAACGTTCGGCAAACGGAATTACGTGCCTAATTCAGATGTTTATCAGTATTTTTATACAAAAAAAAACAATTTTTTTAATTATCATTTAAAACGGTTGAATTTTCGACGACCCAACGACACTGCTCAACACCGCTAACCTTTATAAACTTCATTGTTTCGATATTTACAATAACGAATCGAGATTCCCTCTTTTCTCCATAATTCAGTCGGCTTCTGTTTGCAATGATAATAGACAATGGATTAGCGGCTTTCGTGTTTCGGCGTTTCGAGAGGCTTCGAGAGCAAACATAGAAACAAACGATCGACAGAGCAAACATTCATTATATGGAACTTTGTTTTCTTTTCGGCGGCACGAAATCGACAAGGGCAGACTTCGGGTGGTTCGGTAGGGGTTTTGTGAGGACGGAAAATAAACGAGGCCCTCCGTGGAGACCACAGGGAGTCCAAAAACGTACGTCGGTAATTACCGGAGTGTGTTCGTATGGTCCTCGGGGAGTTGACGAGGGCGTGACTCCCGATTAAAGTACGACTGCATTCGATGGCTATTTATTAATTTTTAGAAGAATTTAATTAAAATCGTCGTGAAAAAATAACGATTAAAACGGGATTTCGGTGTGGAAGAAATGCAATTTTTTCGCATTCGATTTTCAGTGTGAAATCACAGTGACTTTCCAATCTTTTTCATCGCATTAACCCGATTTTGCACGAAAGTAGATATTCCGTTAAAAACTATGAAAGTTTCCTAGTCCAGCGGATAGATTACTTTCTCCATCAAATTTTTGTTATGAATCCGAAAGAGGCACATCATTTTAGAATGTCATCAGCATAAAAAAAAAACAATCGTACAGCATACAACACCTGTATTCGAGAACCGGAACGTGTTATCTTGAAAAATGAGATTATTCCATATGTAAGGAACGAGCTTGACATTAATTTATTGAGATTTTTGTATACAGCATATTTTATATAATTTTTATTATTCAAAAAATTAGACTTTAATGAAAAGTCATAAATAAAATACATTTGCATTAAAGAGATATGCGATTATAGATTCTACCTTGATGAGAGCAAAAGATATTTCAAATGCTCAAGAATACACGATCCAAATAAATACACAACAATTTGATAAAAATAAAAACAGCAGGCAGTACTAATCGTAAGTGGATAAGCAACCTTTGAGATCATTCTTAATACATCGAATACATATTTTCAAAATAAGACGTACCACCATATAAAATAAAACATAAACACATTTGATTGGCTCAATAGTTTCCGTTCAGTACGCAGCACGCCATCATCATCAAAGCACACTCGGCTATATAGCGCCCATCGGAAACCATCAAGATTGATTGATTGAGATACACATAGACCTTACCATAAAAAGTAAAAATATACACACGTCATGATACGTACGAAACGCATCTACATGAGATATACACAGGAACGGGTAAAGAGCGCATTGTGCGTATAAAATGATGGTGTGTACGTGCACAGAATGCATTCTCGACAGACTGGTTACGTCACTCTGACGTTTGTGAGTTAAATTTCGTAGGTTCAGTTAGAATGTTGGATGTTGGCGAGGAAGTGCAATGTCGAGTTCCCCCAGCTTTTTCGGTTAAACACCGAGAAGTGTTTCGGGGGTGGGTTTAACCTGACGCTTTCGTAAGGGGAACGATTGTCTTGTACAAGTTACCCAATTATACGCGGACTCCCCTACATTCGGGGAATACATTTGTGTATCTCAAAATTTTATTTTTAAAATATGATATGAAAAGGTCGAGTGTAAGTGATAATAAATATCAAAATATAAACATGAAAGTACAAACGAGCAATTTTAAAATAATTTTTGTTGAAAGTATGGATTTCAATGAAACATAGAAGTTTGATTATAAATGGAACAGTGGGATTATTGTGAGGTGTGAGGTATAGATTTTTGTATATGTTATAGTTTAAGTGTCCACTTCGTTTGTGCACGAACAAACTAGTCTATTTATTCACCTTCTAAGCGCTGTAGTCCAATTGTTAATGTGGTACGATAATTAAAGTTGTATGCACTCAGATAACGCTCTTATACTAAATATCAATAAGGTGGAAATTGGTATGTCAACTAATGATCGAGAAATATGCGTAGTGTCTACCCGTCGTGTCAGTTTGAACTTTGAGAGTTTGTTTTGAACAAATTTTTACAATCCAAACTAAAACTCTAACCCAACCTAACTCAAGTATGATACTTATGACGACTGTTTTCAGTTTAGATGCAATTATATGTAAGTAAAATTTGACAGATGACATTCAAACGAAAATCGATAGTTTGGGTATACCCAAACTAGTATGGGTACAAAACAAACGAAAGTGAACACTTGAACTGTGACATATACAAACAATTTGAATGGATTCAAGCGATAAAGAAAAAAAATTGAACTTTCAACAGTAAAAGAAAAACCTTTTTTACAAGGACGATCAACATAAATAAAAACATCCACATTTATAAAAGAAAAACCAATAATAAACAAAACAAACACGTAGAATATAAACGAAATCCGCGCACACGAAACAAATCATACGCTAGCGAAACTCATCCCGAACAAAACGAATCCGGGCTAAATTCCGTTCCGCGTATCTAAAATTACAACGCAAAGTGGGTGTATGAACTGTTGAGATTCAAGGCTCAGCCAACGTACGTACGTAGTACTACTACGCCACTAGGTGGGTCTTATTGATTTCGGAGCTACCCCGAGGCGCTTACGCGTTCAAGGTAACCGGGGGTCGTAGGACTCTGGGGGCACAGGGAGGGGCCGGGGGGCAGAGCCCCGTGGAGGAGACAGGGGACCCTTCCGGGGCAGACTCTCCCTTTCAGGGTGGCTCGGATCCCACCCGGCTTCTCGTTTTGGGTCATGGAAGGGTATTCCCACCCTGCTGTGCGGTAGGGGGGTTTTTCATCCCGCTTCATGCCGGGGAGAGGCTTTCCCACATTTTCTGTGTTATGGGGTGGATTTTCTACCCTGTCGGAAAAGTGGGATGGGTTTCCCCGTCAGTCTGGTCGCGATCAGCTGCCTGAAATTCGACTCCCCGCCAGTACGGCGGCTGAATACAGATACTGTGGCTATGTTCCGAGCGATGAAGTCGCATCGGATTTAATATTAAGCTCGTCTGGAACGTGCGTGTTTGTGGAACTTTTGGACATGTTTTCGGATTATTGGGAATTGGTACGTGTTGGCGACGCGATGTTCCCGATCGCGGGGGAGGATTTTATATTTTTACGCTTGTATGCGAAGCGGAGGGAGTGTGGATTATGGAGATAAAGTATTAAAAAATGTAATGGACGCTGCGGAGATGGATGGTTCCCGATATGGCAAGTACAATTTTTTTTTTTAAATATAACTAGAATTTTTAAAAGCCAATGACTTCACATAAATAAATATTTTATTCATAAATAAAAAAACTATAATTTATGTATAACTTCCATTTATGCATCGGATCACAACAAAGTTCATACTAATATTTTATGGGTATATTACAAAGTATCGTTTGTGCACTTTGTGAATATACACAACGCCAAATGGCGAAACGTGTCGATACTCATCAACCATTTATGAATCGCGTTTTCTAATCGTAAATAACTTTATCAGATTCATCATCGAACACATGGATAATCGACGAGAAAGTTTCGTCTCATTATCGACGGTTGAAATAACGTTTACGAACAATAAAATAATAGAAAACCAGCTTTTGGCGAAGATGCTTCGCGCCGCGCGCTGTGAAGATCGTCAAAACGTTTTCACTGAATATATTCGCACATAATATCGAAACACGATCTCCTGAAACGTTTCCGATGAAAAAAATTTGCATCACACATACCAGTTTTTCGATTAACAAAAACCAGGATGTATGCGACGTTTGTTCAACATATCGCAACGTGATAACACAAGTGTGTGCACAAACGTGACCGCACATATAATACACACACGATCGCGACAATAGCTCATAAAAAGATATTATAAAACTGAGAATACGAAACGAAACAATACGAAAAAATAAGCGAAACACAAAACGACGTTTACGCCCAAGATTTGTAAGGGGAATCGCATCCGTTTATCGTATCGCCACCTTAATTTAATCCGCATTAGCGATGCTTTATGGTCAACCTTGAATCAAATTGCATTTCCCCATATAAGGGGAGGGTTTGGCATTGTATGTGAGGGGTGCAGAATTGAAACTCGCGATGTAACACCTACCTTGGATAGGTGCGTTGAAATTTGGTTGAAACTATCCAGTCGAATAAAATTATTTTGTGAACGAAGTTATCTAAATTTTATAGAGTATTGAAGTAGGTGTGTCGATATCCATGCAAGTGGTTAATACGATGATACAATATCTGATAAAATTTCGACTGTTTACATTTGCTAGTTTTGATACTAATCTCTACATATGTACTTTTGGGCGCCACCTTGTATACGACTCTAGTTTATCGCAATGCTCGAATGCACTTGTTTGCTTTCAAATGGCATTATTAGGACAAAAATAGGGGATGTAGTACCCATTCATTCGAATCCCATGAGATCCAATAAGAGGGACTGCCCCATCGGCACTTTGTGGTATAAGCCCTTCGTATTATATTCCAATAAAAAAAATAGAAAATTTTTGAATAAAACAAATATTTTTTGAAAATTGGATTACTATTTACTATTTGCGCAGCAGGTAATAAAAATAAAAGGATCGCGTCCCTCATACGCGTCACCCTATATATAAACACACTTTAGAGTTTAGGGTGGAGTTTTCAGATTTTTTTTAGTGACTACATGTCAAAACATTACCACCCTTATTAGAAATGACGTCTGCAGCGAACAACTCTTTTTGATGGACGCGTTTTTTCTGATTGGTTTCTGCCGAGATTCCAACAAGACGGTTTCTTCTAAGGTTTATTTTTAGCTGAGAGTGTGGTTAGTTTTGTTTCTAGTTAGATTGTGGACGCGAAACCACATCGTATAAGATAAGCGTAATATGTATTTCATATCATGAATACAATGGATAAAAAATACTGATAATTTCATGATAAAAAAACCGCACTTTATGAAAAAAATGTTTTCAAAATACATTTGTTATCGTTCAGTATATGAAAAATAGGACGCTGATTCTCGGTATGCAATCATTAATTTGAATAAATATTTGAAAATTGATAATTAATATTGGATACTTCCGTATTTTGATATAAAACATATAACAAAATATGAAAAAATGTGACTACAAATAAATAGAAAATATTACATTTAAAAGTACGAGCGAATACATAATACAATCGATTAGTATCAATTGGAAAAATACAAAATCGATAAAACCATATTAAAATTTGAAATATACTCTACAGAAAAAAATCATCACATCCATCAAATTGAGCGATCACAAAATTTCTGACGGTCTTTAAAAAGATCCTTCGGCAAAAAAGTATCAATTTCAAAATTCCTTCGAGAAACACGATCAAGATCTACGAATCACCGCACATTATGAACGACATATTGGCTTCGACCTTTCCGACCGAGTTATTTATGGGGAGAGAAACCGCATTTTTTGCTCCATCCACTGTTAGGGATCAAGACAAAAAACTTAAGCCCAGTTTAATTATGTGTGTTGTGGCGCGTGCCACTGCTTTGCGATCCAGCGATTTTACAACTATTTTATCTCGAAAGGAACCAGTTAAAATCTCGGTTTATGTTCGAGCTCTGATGCAAAATTTATATTTAGCTACGTCATGGAATACATGGTGTTATCAATGGATTTATTTAAATGTATGTTTTTGAATTAAAATCGTTTAGAAAGAAATGATTTTAGTATATATGTCACAGTTCAAGTGTTCACTTTTGTTTGTTTATACCCGTACTAGTTTGGGTATACCCAAAATACCGATTTTATAATCGTTTGAATGTCAACTGACAAATTTTACCTACATATAAGTGCGTCTATCTAAACTAAACAGACGTCATAAGTATCATTCTTGGATTAGGTTGGGTTAGCGCTTTAGCTTGAGTTGTGAAAACGTGTTCGAAATAAACTCTCGAAGTTCAAACTGACACAACGTGTAGATACTACGCGTATTTTTCGATCATTAGTCGAGATACCAATTTCCAACTTATTGATATTTAGCATAAGAGCATTATCTGAGTGCAAACAACTTATATCATCGTACCACATTAACAATTGGACTAGAGCTGTTAAAAGGTGTATAAACAGACTAGTTTTTTCGTGCATAAACGAAGTGGACACTTAAACTGTAACATATACATCTATATCTTCAACATTACATTATAATTAGTATTATATTAAGAAAGATTTTTTTAAATATTATATTAATCACTAGATTGTTATAAATAAAAATTGCATATGATGCATTTTATATGAGAATCACAGTTTGAGAATCACGAAACAATCCCAAACCACGGGAGCTAAACAGGTGGACCAGCACGCGCCCGAAATCTCATTCCTTAGTTTTTCTAGCGATTTCGAATAAAAAGGGCACTCATTCGATGACGTGTAGGCGTGTCTGCCACGTGTCAAAAACGCCCAAGGCCCACAAGGGTGCGATTTCAATTTTCGGACCCCATTTTCGAAGCTCGAGGCGCCAATTGAGCTTGATGTGGGATCGATTTCAATTTCGGGGAACGCGATCAATTATGGTGTTTTCGTGTTCGGGATCTCGTTTTCGATGGTGTTGTTGTAGTGCGATTTGCGTCAGCTGTAGTTGACGTGACGCATTGGTTTGTTTATTAAATTGGTTGTTAGTTTTCGTGGTGTGTATGTTAGTAGTTTTGATGACCGTGTCATGCTCGTGGTGTGAAAATGTTGTAATTCTCAGAAAAAATATCTTTGTTTATACGCGTCATTGATGATGAAATAGATAGATTCATTGTCACAAATGGTTTCATCATAATTTCGTCAGAGGTCAATAATTTCAGAATTTATGATTCAAAAGTTCAAAATCGAATTAGAGCAAAATATAAGTCAATATATATTGTCTATCCGATTAATTTATTTTGAATACGAAACGTATTTCGAACAGACACAAACTAGACATAAAATACACCTACTTAGCATTAAAAATAAATCGGAACAAACTCAAAGTACACTACGAAACACGCAAATTACCGCGCATTTGACAATTGACACGGAATAGCACCACACACGATAAATCCCATTTGAAACACGAACGACACGCAACACCACAAGCTCGTACCGAAAAAGCCAAACATCTCGTAACTTCACAAATTTCAAAGCGACATTACATTTATAAAGAACTCGATTTATTTATAGAGTTATTTTCATTAAATAGCACGATCCGTCAGATTTTGCGAAAGGTAGGTAATACGACACGGCACTACGCGTGGATCGATTTGCGGTCTCGGTTATGGGGTTGAGAAGGGGTGTTTAAATTGATATAATTTTTAGATTGAAGTACCAAAATTAAATAGTAATTTGGTGGGTGATTATATTGATTATTTATTTGATACGATAGATGAATCCTAGATGAATATGTGAAGTATAAGAAAAGTGTTTGAAAGCATGTAGAATAAAAAAATAACTGGGGACTGAATCAGATGTTTGAAAAGTAAATTTTTTTTTTTGAATAAAATGAAAATTTGATGTTTTTCTATTGAATATATCGCTCATTTATAAACCAGAAAGTTGGTTAACTCTATAATGGGGTTTCGAGTGCGGTCACGTGCCACAACCCCATGTTAATTTCGTACGAGTCGGCACGTGTTGCATAACAATTACACGCGCCGAGATTTCGGTTCACCTTATGCGTTGTGGGTTTTATATCATTTTATATTTTCTATTTATAGCGTTTTTTGATATAAAATTTTAGTTTTTTGTGCGTATTTTTTGTGTAAATATGAGGCGTGTGCGGTTTTGTGTGCTATGCGCGTGACGTATATTCAAATTTTCAAAGTGACATTGTTCACATTTTGTCTAAAGATATAGGAAAAGTTAATCGTCTGAAATGATTAATGACATGAATGAGTGTACATAATTCGAATTTGAATATAAAGCTATTAATTTTAAATTTATCAGGGGAGTAATTGCCATAGAAAACGTACCTATACACATTCTAAGTATACCCAATTCGAACTTTATAAAATTATAAACAGACAACTTCAAACTTAATAAAAAAAAAATACAATTCAACCATGCAAAGTTCATACACACAACCATAATTATATTACGAAAACGTGCATTAATGCAAAATATATTATACGAACAAACGACCGTATACATTTACGTGTTGTATAATAAACACGGCGAGCCAGAAGATCGGAAGAGGTCAAAAACCTCAACAACCAGACAACCGACTGCATTACAGAATCCTTTAGCGCGAGAAAGGACTCGAACCTCCTTCGGTACATTAGAAGGAATTTCACAAAGGTCGTAACACGAATATTGCGCACTAGATATTATATTTGGACCGAACGGTGGAGTGCGCGTTCGCGGCAGTGGTGTGAGTCTCCCTTTACTTTGGGCTATTTCGGGAGCCGGGTGAGACAGAATCGTGACCTTATTATAAACAAACCGCCCACGTTTGAAGTGAAAACGGATAACTTGGATAAATTCGTTGAGTGGGCTCCCGAAATGAGACAGTTTGGGGTTCAGGGTCGGTGAAAAGTTTTGGGGTTTCGTATTGTTTTTTGCGCGGAAACGAGGCTTTTTGTTTGTGTGTATTCGAATTGGTAATGTGAGGATATTATGAATTCGAAATGTGAACAGCTTTGCAAATATTTGAATGAAACGTTTAAAATTATTGATGACAGGCTTAAGATGATTAAAATTCGCTATTGCGGGATAATGTTGCAAGATGCATATCGTTTTTCTTTTTAAATCGTGTATTCAAAAACACGATAATTCAAATAGCTATTGAAATCAACTCTTAAGTACCATGTAAATTAAGATTTAAGAATATTGCAAAATGACAATAATTATAAATTTTGTAATAATTTTGAATGTCATTAATTCTTTTTGTCAATTTTATGATTTCTAAATTCAAATTGATATTTTTTGAAATCGTTTTTTCATACCAATTCCAAAAGTCCACACGTCGAAACGAATTCAAAGAAACGGAAACTTAACAAATATTGACAGATAATATCAATCTATGGTCGCCAATCATCGAATCACAAAATCAACATTGAACATAGATTTCAATGAATCAAAACCACTAATACTCAAAGTCAAACAAAGATTCCATTTTCTACGATAATTACCATCCTCATAGCGTATAATAACAAAGATACGACAACGATCGTTTTATCGAAGATCACAAATGTCCATGACCACCATGAGTACGACGGGAGGTCCGAATGGCGACCATCATCATCATCATCATCATCGAATACGTAGGATGAGAGCGTAGGACGATTTCAATTAAAACCAATCGAAGATCGTTTCGATTTTCAATCGAGCCTCTATCAAAAGATTCAAAATGTCGATATAATGAAGGCTTTTCTACAATTGTAATTGATTCGATTGTATGCGATGTTGAAAGGAGCAGTTGTCCTTTCACTACACGTGTGCTTCTTTCAATAAAATAGAGGAATCTCGTTAAGACTTCGTGGGAATACAGATCGAAGTTTAGATATCATGATTTCCTGTTCGGCTGGCCATAATTTCCGTTTCGAATATTTAGATTATTTAATTTAATGGTTGTACTGCGGTCAGATTACAATGAGGTTCAGAATAAACCAAGATGTCATTAAAAAATAAAAAATTGTTGTGTGAATAAAATTAGATAAAATCTGAGGTTAAAATTAAAAAAAAAATACGGAAAATTTATAATATAATACTTGATTTCAAAGGAAAATAATTTAAAATTTATTCAATTCATATATTACATAATAATCTTTGGAATCGTGATTATTTTTTTGAATAAAAATGCAATAAGTAAATTATAATATTACAGAGAAAAAAATAAACAAATTTATAACGTTTTAAAACACAGAGGATTATGTAAATTACAAAGGAAATCGATCGTTAGATATTGGACTTGACATTTTAAATCGCTTCCACATAACGAACGCGCAATACCGTCATTTCCATATAGGGACACAAGGATAGCATGGGGATATTAGTCTTCCAGACGTCCTCAAACATCAAAAAAATACAATCGAAACAAAAAACTTCAATCGGGACGGAAAATTTATGAAAATTTCGATGATTCACAACCGAAGAGAATGGAACGATTTATGCGCAGACGAATTGATTCGCGCTCCATTTTTGGTCAAATTTCGATCGATCTATGATAAAAATCGGCCACGTTTTTTTCATCTGCGCCATAAACGGCGCGATCGTTATTATTCTACGTTCCGTAGATCGTTATTATGGCCGGTTTCTGTTTTCGTTACGAGCGTACGCTCAATAAATCGAATCTAAAACGGATTATACGAACGAGTGAGTCATTGCAATCGTCAAGTAAATCATGTTTGAGAAGACGTAAACGAATGAGTGTTGAATTTTTCAGATGTTGAAGTCGCGATTGTGCACATTTTGACAATCGCAAGTGTACGAAATGGGACGCTTCCTCCGAGCATCGGAAGCATGAATTACACATGTAAATCAAAATGACGGTTTGACAATTTTTTTTTATACACATTTACATATTGAATAATCAAGGTAGATAATCTTTTATAAAAAAATAAATATATAATTAACATGCATATATTATTTTAATTGGATCCGAGCTTTCATATTACAGAGTTATGGGATTTTTATTTTTCAATATATAAATATTTATACTTTCAAATGGCATATATTTTAATTTTTTATAATATAAAACAATTCTCAAGGTAAAAATTAAGTCTCGCGATCTAGGTATAATATATATCGAAAATTTATATTTCGTGATTCATAAACGTTGTCATCAATATAAAAAAATATATTAGCTCTTACAATAATATTTGATTTTTTGTCGCTATGATTAGGATCATGAAAAAAACTTAAACATTATTCAAATCGTTACAAGTATAGTTTTGAATCAATGAAATTTAATGAAAATTACAAAAATGTTACATCCTCGCAATAGGAGACCGTTTTTATTAAAATATTAAAATTAAAATTTAGTCATAAATTTTATGGCCATTTTTTAAAAATCTACACGAAAATGGTTGTTTTTGACGGCCATATACTGAAAAAAATCAGATAATTAATATCATTATGTTGTAAAGGCGAAATCGCGAAGCGTGATCGAATGACAGACATCGCTCATTTTCGCTCGCAAAAAACTCGCATTTTTTACAATTGCGCCATAAATATGAACCGAAGAATCGAACAAAGAACACGAAAAACAAAAAAAAAACACTCGTTATTATTAAATTTGAAATAAATAAATAACTCGCTATCGATCGGAACAGACGGCCAGAACGCGGACCGAGAACACTGACCTCAGAACAAAAAGAAGCATGGAGAGCATCAACCTCATGCACTTCCTCATTTAGCGTGTTCGATATATGAATTAGAAAAGGTTGCGCACAATTTTCGAAAAAAAAAAAAAATACGTCGAAAATGCCAACAAACTCGCTCACATGTGATTGACGGCGAAACGTGTATGTGTTCAGTTGAAGTGCATAATCAAAGCAAATACGTAATATTTGAACAAGGATATAGAGTGTTTGTCAATCGACGGATATATACGGAGTGTATATCCATGGGTTTTTGGTGTTGCGCAGTTTAATAGTCTCGAATATAATGGGTATTGTTTAAATGAAATTTTATAGTAGGATGTTTTGATTTTTTGTTGAGTTCTGTATAAAAAAATATAATGCTCGTACGAGATTGCCTGAGGGATCTGTAAAAATACTCTCGAAAGGCGTTTAACATGTTAAAATAATTATCGGTACCGTTAATGTAATTTGCTAGCTTTAGACTGCCGTCATGTAATTAGTGTGGATTAAAAAAGTTTTTTCATTAGCAAAAAATAATACATATTCATAGTGTAATAAATGAATATTTCGAATTTTTAATTTATAATGTTTAAATGTTTTTTTGCACAAAATTATCAAAATGTATAAACAAATAAGCACGTGGATTTTCATTGAGTTCTTAATTAGCATACAATCTACATTAGCGATATGGACGATGCATGAAAACAGATGTATCTAATAATTAATTGAGTCTATGTTAATTTCGATTAAATTCCAAAACATGCTATATTCCTTTGCAATAACAATAAATTATTTATGTTTCATAGAATTATCATGCGAAAACGCTTTTATTGAATTAAGAAATAATGTATTATATATATTTGAACGGATGAAAAGAGGAGTTTTTTTATGTTTTAATGTTTTAAAATGATACTATATGTGAGCAGGTGAAAATAATTTAGATGAATATATTTAATTTGCATCATCTTATCGATAAATAGTTATCCAAAAAAAATGAAGATCTTAGAGTTTAGAAGTAGGATTCAATCGTTTCAGATGGATAAAATAAAATTCCTAGTAACGATAACATAAATCTGAATGATTTTATGACACATTTGGAAACAAAAATAATTAATTCGTACGAAATTTTCCACTTAATTATAAGAGCTTTCAATCATCACAAACATCTCGAAAGACTAATTTGATAAATCCACATCTGGATTAACAATTCACAACCAAAACTAAAAACACATCAGAGGCGCAAAGTAGAACTATTCCCGAGCACTCCGATATCATACGACAATATAATATTTCTATCACGACCAAGACTTCATTTGATCTCGTGAGAAACAAAAAAACCTTATAAACATCACAGACAAAACTCCATTTGAATTCGCGCTCCATACATGTAACCGAAAACACATAAAAGCGACTTATTCACGCACCATTTGGCACCGAATCAATCAGAGCGAATCTCTTTGAAGTGCAACCGGTGAGATGTATAGTTATTCCGCAAAATGGAGTTGGAGACGTTCGAAAATGCACTCCGATACGAAATCTAGAGACAAATCCGAGTGCATACTTGCACGCGCTCGTTTAGCATTCATTAGGTGAGAAAAGCGTCGAACGTACGAAGCATACAGAAAAGGGATTGAATTATGTATAAAGTAACGGAAGGACTTTTTCGTAATGTTGCACTATTTCGATTCGTAATGGCGATCAGTTGAAATCGAATTTGGGCGATTGGAAAATGTTTTGTTCATCTGATGATTTTTCTTATTAATAATAACGCTTGAACTTTTGAAAGTATCGATTGTATAAATTTTATACCAGTAACTATTTTCAATCTAGATTTTTCACTAATTTTGATGATTCTGACATTTCTTTTATAGATTATTTTTGTTACTGAATGTTTTGTTTCAAAAATTTTTGCTGTTTTCATCGGAAAGTTTAATTTTAAAAACAATAAGAAATTACAAGATAAAATATTACAAATAAGCAAGTTGATCGGTATTTCAACCAGAACCTATCTTGTTATGAAAACACCGTAACTTTTATCTGTACACCGAAGCTCGTAAAAAATCCATATAATTTTGCAGTAACTAACAAATATTAGGTCGTAACACATGAAATCGCAAACTTTTTTTTTGTTATCAATAAAATAGGATCAATTTACACCAAAAGTCAACAATAACTCCAATTACCTTGAAATTTTCACTAACATCAATTAAAATCTATATATGTATGTATATATAAACATTTGATTGTTTACACCCATACTAGTTTGGGTATGCCCGAAATATTGATTTTAGTTTGAATGTCAACTGTCAAATTTTACCTACACATAATTGCGTCTAAACTAAAAACAGTTTTCATAAGTATCATGCTTGGGTTAGGTTGGGTTAGCATTTTAGCTTAGGTTGTGAAAATGTGTTCAAAACAAACTCTCGAAGTTCAAACTGACATGACGTGTATTTCCGAATCATTAGTTGACATACCAATTTCTACCTTATTGATATTTAGCATAAGAGCGTTAACTGAGTGCAAACAACTTAAACTATCGTGCCACATTAACAATTGGACTAGAGCTGTTACAAGGTGTATAAACATACTAGTTTGTTCATGCATAAACGAAGTGGACACTCAAACTGTAACATATATAAAAATACATTTTTGTATATATATACGACGGTGTTTCACTCCAATACCGTTCGATCGATCATTATGAAAATTGGCATGTACATGTATTTTTTTATCGAGAAGGTTTTTGTAACAGAATCATATCAAGCTGTTATAATACAGAATAGAAGGACACCGCCTGCCGGATTCACCTAGTATACTATACATAAAAAAATATTTTCACCACCCCAAACAAACGATACACTTTCAATACGACCATTCACGAACTGACAATAAGAAAACTCCGACGACCGACCGACGTCCGCTCTCGGCTCGCCGTAAAAACCCGACCGCGCGTAATTAGCCGACTTCCCCTTACAAAACACATTTCCCATGATCTGCGTTATTTTTTCACATCGCCGCGCCATAAAAGTGACCTGGTCACCGTAGGTGGGTAACCGGGTACCGGCGACGCGAAGCGCATACTGGACATGAATGCACCGGAGCGAGAAAATGCACCGGACCGACCGGTCGCGGATCTCGAGGACCGGTAGCCGAAGGTGCAAGGCCGAAGCAGCCTCGATGCACTCTGAGTGTGTGTGTGCATATGCATGGAATTCCAGATTTGTTTCGGTTCGGATGGAGGTTTTCGGATTTTGAGATTGATCTGAAGAAAATCCGCGGGGATGTCTGTGATGTATTGAAAATTGTTTTGTATATATTTTAGTTTTAGTGTTCATTTCGTTCAAGTATGAACAAACTAGTTTATTATACACCTCGTAACAGCTCTAGTCCAAGTGTTAATGTGGTGCGACAATTTAAGTTGTTTGCATTCAGGTAACGATTTTATGCTAAATATATGTCACAGTTCAAGTGTTCACTTTCGTTTATTTATACCTATACTAGCGGTAGTATCCAGTGTTGTTCGGGACTTAAATTTTAAATCAAATTATTTTTTTGATTTAATTTTTACGGATCGTCCCGTTTTGGTTTCTGAGAAATATGGTCACCCTATTTTATTGAAAAAAAACCTTCTCGACAAAAAAATACATATACATGCTAATTTTCATGACGATCGGTCAAACGGTGTTGGAGTAATGCGGCAAAAAACAAATATATTATACAAACATCCATTTTTATATATATAATATAAGACTAGTTTGGGTATACCTAAACTATCTATTTTAGTTTGAATGTCAACTGTCAAATTTTACCTACATCTCCTATATAGAATTACGGATTTGTGTGTGTGTGTCTGTTCGAATGACGCTCGTCACTTTAGACATTCTAATATGGTCTTTATGCGTATACAGTTAATGTCTATAATATGATGCTTATTACCTACTACTTCTGGCTTTATCTATATGTCACAAAAAATAATAAATGAAAAATTTTGATTTTATTAATTAAATATTGAATATTCAAATCGGGTACACATTTCGGGTTCATACAATCGGGTTTTCACATTTTATCGTTTTCCGTTTCTTAACAAATC
>JAOXNN020000013.1:5251912-5267586 GCA_028571205.2 Hydropsyche betteni
TATTCAAATCGGGTACACATTTCGGGTTCATACAATCGGGTTTTCACATTTTATCGTTTTCCGTTTCTTAACAAATCTACAGCCGATGTTATTAACATCGGGCATATTTACTAATATAATATAATTGCGTCTAAACTAAAAACAAACGTCATAAGTATTATGCTAGGGTTAGGTTGAGTAAGCGTTTTAGCTTGAGACGTGAAAACGTGTTCTGAACAAACTCTCGAAGTTCAAACTGACACGACGTGTATTTCTCGATCATTAGCTTACATACCAATTTGTAACTTATTGATATTTAGCATAAGAGCGTTATCTGAGTGCAAACAACTTAAATTGTACCACCCGGACAATTCGACTAGAGCATTTAGAAGGTGAATAAACAGACTAGTTTGTTCGTGCACAAACGAAGTGGACACTCAAACTAAAGCGTATATATTATAGATTTAGATTTGCTGAATGGAATTTAATTAATAGAATAAAGGTTTATAGTAGAACTATAATTTTAATGCTTTGTGTAATAAATAATTGCATTAGAGAGGTTCGATACGTGAAAAATGCATGTGCAAGGATGCGTGACGAATCTCTCGGAACGGAGGAATTCTTGATATTTTCAACGGTATTCAGTGAACGCTTTGAAGCTGTTTGTTAATTTCAAATGCCGTATAAATTACATATTACATTATAAATGTTGATTTTCAAAAATAATTATGTTCAAAGTATAATTTGTATACACAGCGATTAAATTTGCAAACTCGTTGAAGACTCAAATTTATTCTAATTAATCAAATAAATGAGGGGCTCGGAAGTAAATAGTGTTAAGCGACATATGTCACTTTTGGAGATATTAAGAAAAACGGTTTACATGCATTTAGATGATAATAAACTAAGAGTAAACCGAGATAATACTATCATCTTTCGAGAGAATGTGGAATTATTTATTAATTCTGTAGTAAAATTACTCAATTAAAAAACTCAATTTTATCATTTTAGCGCTTAGCACTATTTACTGCCGAGCCCAAGTATAGTGAGTCCAAAATATTTTATTTGTAAAATTATATTATTCCCGTAATATAATGAAAATTTAATTGTGAACTATGTACATATAACAATATACGCCGTAAACATATTACGTTTTAGCTCGACATGGATGGACGCGTTGATTGATTTACCCATAATTGGACGTTCGGTCGATGATGCGATCAATGTCAAAATTACCATTTTCAACTTTGTTAGTTGCGTCATTTTCAGCTATTTTCAGAGGCCGATGTTCTGAAGAATATTCTAAAATGAATCGAGACGAAATGAATGTTATTTATTGCGCGGTGTCGACTCAAATAATAAAACTATGCTAAATTTATTTTGCGCTATTCGAGAAAGTATTTGAACATTTTCATATAAAAGTATTTAAATATCTTAAGTGAAAAAGTGAGAGAAACTCATTTTTGTATACGTAAATCCTGAAGTTAGAAATTCTTATAAACTCTCGTGAAACTTTCGAAAAGTTGAAACGAAACATTCAAAGTTTTTAAAAAATGAGGTCGAATAAAAAATATTAAAAATATAACTTCGATGGTATGACATAACCAGAATCCCGAAACTTTCATTATACGCTATAAATAATTGCAGAAAGTCTTTATATTCATATAAAGAAGCACAATCATCAATAAAACGCTGCAATCATGATGTCTAGTTAAAACAAGTCGACGTCGTGAAATGTACATCAATAAACAAGTGGACACTCGCTTGTCTTCGTAATGATTCATTTTCCGCGAAAATCACGACTTTAACGACTGTCGAGTGAAATTGCGCAGTTAGACAACAATGTTGGCTATTTTGAAAATTGTCAGAAGATCGTGGTACTTTTGAAACAGAACGCCAGAGCATATGTTACTTAAACAGATTGAAAAGTAGAAATGCCTATCTCAAAATCAAATAAACAAACTGTCACTGTAAATGCATCAAAAAAGTGAAAAAGACATTTGAATCACATGTGACACAAAATTTAACTATCGCCTGTGGCATTTTGACATGACCGCAAAATATACAAGGGAACGAATGACAGAATAGTTTCTCACTATAAAAAATCATTCTCTCAATTTAGAGATTGTCGTCTTTTGTAACGTATCGTAAAGCATTCACTTTTGCCATTTGTGGTTCGCAATCTCGGGTATATACGGTGAAATAATAACTGAAGAATCATCAGCATTTACATTGTATGCGATCAATCACTATTATGTCACAAAAACGAGCAAGTTGTCCAAGAATAAGTACGAATGGTCGTTGCGCAATTTCCGCGAAGGCTTTCTAGTAGTTTCTATTATTAATCGTATTCGGGAGAGTAATTATTTATTGAGAAATAAACGAAAATCCATTGTGATTAATAGTCGTGTGGTCTAAATGTATACTTGATTCGATGCGGAACGAGTCATAAAAAAATAATATTTGGTTTAATCAATTTTACGTCATAATTTGAAATAGATGATACTCATGTATACTTTTATTTGATTAAATATTTTAAATTATTTTTTTTAGTGCAAATTTGAAAAATATAAAATTTAACGGATCATTTTCAATTTGATTCGACGCGATAAAAAATAATATTTGACTATGAAATTAAAAAAAAATAGATTATTCAAATTAACAAAACCAACTATATAAACCCAAAAATTGCATATTCCCAACCGCAAATTCCAACTCCTACACCGTTGAGAAGAAATCAATAAAGTCTCTGTCGTCACGTCTCCACCCCGACATCCTCACCCCGAAACGACTTCCCTTGCAAAAGAGCAGAAAAGCGACTCGGATACCGTTCGTTGACCCACAAAACGGGTACGACCACCCTAAAGAACTTCCGAGGGTAACCAGAAGGTAAAACCATCTCCGGGACGCACGAACAATCGCATACTAAATTAGCCGACCTTGAACATTGCGGTTTCGAACCATCCCGACCGGTGGATCAAGGCCTTTAATGGGCACGAGGTTGTTCCGATGTTGATTCATATATAAATTCCATATATTTTATAGTGAAAATATATATTTTTTTCAAATTTAAACTTTCAGTGATTATGTTAAGGTGAACGTAAGTTTGGAACTATCTGGTTTCGTCCTAAATGTGCTCGATATCCGATGAATTTATATGTTCATTTTTGTGTCGAATTTTCACAGTTGGATCGTTTATCTCGCAACGGTCACGGCTTGATATATCTTCGATCCATATAAGGAAAAAAGGTTATCGGATCGATCCCGAATGGATTTTCTATGGATCGTAATTGGCTTATTTTATTTCGTTTCGATAGTACCGATTGACAGAAGTTAACTTCGATGGTTACGCTGGTAATAGGTTTGGTTAAACAAAATAAAAAAGTGTGACGTTTATGTGACGGAATTCAAGTAAAAACGTTTAACGACATCGTGATGGGATTTTTAAAGATGATTATATGTTATCATGATAAAAAAATTAATAGTATTTGATTCGATTAAGAAAGTTATATAAATTAAATTTTGATCACTTTATAACTAAATTCCATAAGGCGACAAATAAATAAAGAGCAAGTCGACGTGGCTCGAAAATAAGCGATTCATCCGGAAAATCGCTGGGAAGTTGCAATCTTGAGGCTCTTCGAGATTTATTTTAAAAGAAGAATTTCCCAGAAACTCGAGCGAATAAAGCTTTACATTTTTTACGATCTATTATGCTTAATTTAATGGGCCGTTTATATTAGCAACGTTCTCATTAAACGGATAATGTGCGTAAAAAACGAGGGAGAAAAAAACCCGACGAAATTTATTTCGAACCGTTCGTACTCTTGTATTGTACATGAAACTTTATGTCGAAAACAGTTTTACACTTCTGTACGTGTAAAATATACGACTGTTCTAGATCTTACATAAAAATTGAACAGAGGTATTCGAAAAATATATAAATATAAATATGGTAAAAAAATGAAGTATCCCATATTTGAAAATAAAAAAAAATTCGTTTTAGTTTTGAATAATCTTCACATATCGAAACGTTTTTGAACAATCTGATCTAGAATTTTAAAAAATTCAAATATTTTTTAATTTAAAGTCAATTTTTATACAACAGCTTTCGTCGATAACTAAAATTCTGCGGAAATCAATACGCTCAATGCGAAAATTTAACCATACAACGTCATTTTAAGACTATGTATATGATCAAAGACGATTCCGATCCAATAGTTTGACAGTTATATATTTTTATCATATAAGAAAAAAAAAATTAAAAATTAGATTTCATCATAAAATGGACGTCATATACAATATTTAGATACGGTTCAGACGACCTTTTTACATTTGCAATTCAAATAATCTAACGACAAACACAATCAGTCCACGAAAAACGATTGGAAAACCCTGTATTAGATGTGCACTCAATAAAAACGACGATATAAAGGCAACATGTGCACGTTGTCCTCATTAATCGTGCACGCTTTATATGAAACAAATCTTGACAACGGTCGTACATCATAGCCGAGATCCTGATTTATAGCGAGCGTTAAAAAAATTAATAATGAATTCAAAAGCGGGCACATTATAAGGATCATGTTGCGTTTAATTATTGTAAACATTTCGATGCTATCGCGAAAGATGAATAATGAACTCGTTGGACGGTGTGTGTGTGAACAAAAAATTACTATTGAACACGATGATGGTTATCTTCGCCGAATGCGGATGTGAAAGGTTCAAAATGGTTGACAATCGTTAATTGATAATTTAAAAATATTTAAACCTTATTTCATTTTTGTAATTAACCGAATGTCCATTGCATAAGGGTTTCTATTAATTGCGAATGTATGCCCTTTGTAGTTCGGTACATGATGCAATTGCATCGAAAGCGAGTTGACACGTGACAGGATTGTTCTCTTGTACCTTTGGTTAAATTGGTTTTCAGCTGAAAGCTTCCTGTGTAGGGTTTAAATATACATGCTTGATTAAAGGGATCGAGTTCAATCTGTATGTGACGTATTTCTAAATAGATATCAAAGACTAAAAGTTAAATAGAATTTCATAAATTTTGCGATGAAAAAAAAATCGATGATTGTGAGCGGATTTATGATATCTGTAATAGATTAAACGTCGCATGAATCGATTTGAATTTCATCACGTACTTGTAATTATTTTGAAAATTAGATCAAAAGCTACAGAAGAGAGCACCGACGACACTTTAACGATTGCAATAACAAAATTAAATGGGTCGCTCTATCAATATAGATATTTATTAACTATAAATTAAATTAAATAAATCGAAATTGGATCGCTTATAAACAGCGAAATGACATTTCACAATCCAACACAAGGACATATATTTACTACGAATAACAACCATGTACAAGAACCGCATATATTTTCAATGCAACACATTACGAAACGGATGCGTTAAATTCAATAGTATTTTTCCAATTCAGATGCAATATACCGACAATCCAAAGTCCATAAATACGAGTTCTTCTGAAAACCAACAAAGCTCGTATTTCGGTCCGAAAATCGCCTTGGAGCGAGGAAATCGTACATTTGCAGACGAACAAGCGAATAAATAAATATTCCACGATTGCCCGTCGAGGTTCACACGATTCTTACGGGTCGACGTCCCCACGTCTCGGTTAAGCGAACCCGCAACGGAGTACCGCTTTCGAGAGGAGCTACCCCATGGTGGTTCTTCTCGTTCTTTTGTGCCGAGCACCGGTTGGATGGAGGAGAGTGGAAGATGATGGATCTGGGATGGTGTTTCGGTGAAGAAAGTCGAAAAGAGCGCGAAATGTTGCGTCGCTTTCAAGGACTCTGATCAGTTTGACCTTGGGTAATCAATTGATGTTGAGGATCGTTATGGTTTTTTTCGTGAGTTAATAGTTCATTGTTGGTGTGATGACCTTTACGAGTTCTGGAATTGATAATGAAACGAAAGTGAAATTTTTATCGTAGAATTATAAAATATTAGACAGAAAAATAGATATGTGTTTTTCCGATCCAGAAATTATAGAATTTTTTAATACATTTTTTAAATAGAACAATTTTTTTTTTTTGATGTATGATCCATTTGTCACTATGTGATAGATTATCTTTGTATCGTTATATTATTTTTATATATAAAAATAACACTAACGATTATGATATGATGTTTTGTTCACTCGTAAACATCACGCATATATGAGCCGTTATTTTGAAAGTGATATAAGTCCATTTTCGAAAACAAAAAGAGTTAATGTTTATTATAATTATACATTCAGGGCCGACTCAAAGATGCAGCAAAGTAGGCTCGTGTTTGAGGCGACCAATTTTAATTTTTTTTTATAAAATTTAAACATAAAGCGTGCTAATTTTGAATACAAATTTGTAAATTTCCGGAGAAATTGTTTCAAATATTTCAAATTCGTTATTTCAAGAAATGTTTTTTGGAAAAGTTGATTTTTGTAAGTGTACATTTTTTTCGAAAAATATTGTTGTTTTTTTAGTAAATACTAGCTGAACCCAACAGACGTTGTCCTGCCAGTCTGTATTATTATAACAGATTGATATGATTCTATGAATTGCGTAACTAAGGCAACTAAATTCAACGAACGACAAATCTTCGACTCTTCGTACTAAATTTTTTTCTGATTTTGTTTTTGGTTTTAATGATAAAAACCTTCACGACAAAAAAATACATATATATGCCAATTTTCATAGTGATCGGTCGAACGGTTGGAGTAAAACGATGTATATAGATTTAAAAATTATGGGAGGCGGGGGAGAGGGGCGCTGAAAATCAATCTGCCTAAAGTGTCATATATCCTCAAGCCAGCCCTGCATACGTCAACATTTTTTTTGCAAAATAGACTTACACCACTTTTACAAAAAAAAAATTCATATCCACGTAAAAAAATTCGATCCATTTCGGCACGACAAACCGCCCACCGCCCTACCGACAAAAACTTTCCGCGCACACCGCCAATTAAACATTAATCGCGTCGAACAACTAAACCGAAAAACGGCCAAAACACTCGTAAAAACGGCCGACGACTTCGGGTCGTCGAACCCGGCGGCGGTGTTGCGCCGACAATGACATAATGGCCGAAACCGACGCCTCCGGAACGTCGTTTTGATTCATGGCCGACACGAAGAAGCGATCTTCTTCTTCCAGCGAACCTTCTTCTTCCACGTTCGAGGCTTCGAAGCTTCAAAGCTTAAAGCTTCGAGGCTTCGAGGCTTTCTTCGCTCTTCGGGAGGGTCGGGAGTCGCCGATGACGTCGATGACTCGGATGACGTGGCGTTTGATCGGTGTTGTAAAATGCAAATTTGTCGGTGTTCGGTGTTACGTGTTGGTTGCGAGTCGGTGTCGGGCACCTGCTTATCGTCGGATGTCGGCTCGATCGACTTTTGCATCTGGGTGTTGAATAATATTGATCCGATGTTTTATGTGAAGATGATTTTGGATTTGGAAATCGAACGAAATGGGATTGTAGTCGGTATGTAATCAATATGAATCCTGATGAAAAAATTAGGTTTGTTAATAATAATATACTAGCGGATTGTACCCGGGCTTAAAAACAAAAGTATAAAGCGGGCCGCGTATTGTCAAAATCAATACGCGGCGCCGGAATCGTGCTTATATTGAAATTTTCTTTTTATTTTAAAATAGTGTCAGATCGAATTATAAATGGGTTTTAATGATACAGAAACTTTTCTGAAAGCGCAATTAATATATTTACAAAATTTCATCGATATCAAATAAGCGATAAATACACACACATACACACACTCATTTTTATTTAAATTAAAAATAATTAATATCGAATAAAATGATTTTCTAGAATTTATTATGATAATAGATCGTTTTTATCAATTTAATCATTTTTATTCAAATCATGTTGTTTGAATTTTTTTTTAAATTACTTCGATGATGATGTGTATGATTTTTTTTTAAATGAACATATAGTGGAAGTTGTTTAACATGAAATTGTGGGGACCAAAATATATTTTCGTGTTAAACGTTACATTTAAAATTATATAGTTTTTTATCCAGATTGGAGTATGATTTCATGTTAGACGATTTGCAATGTTTACACAAAATCTGATTATTTTTTTCCAAACAAGTGCCAAATTTATATCCGATAAAATTTAAATAATATGCAAATTATACACGAAAAAAATTAACCATTCCCCTAATCAGACACGACATCGAAAAACACACAAAAAAAACAACAACAAAACAAACAACAATAAACACACATAAAACTATTATATCACGCAACCAAATCGCACGCGTTAAAACGAAATACGTTACACAAACTCGAACGTCCCACATAATAATAATTGCGCTAAAAACGCGCCAAAAGAAAAACACGAATTAACGCCCCGTTTAATATCTCGCGACTAGTTCCGAACGACGAACAATTAACCGCGATAAGGTGTTAAAATGGAAAAAAAACAACGGGCTTTTTTCGCCCATTATGTGCACCGTGAGGTCGTTATGTAAATTGTCAAAAGAAAAACAAGCCCAATTACGTTGCGTGAGGCACAATGTGCATTACGTTGATGGGTTGGAAAAAATGGTTTGAGGTCGACGAACCGCCGTAGCGTTGTCAACCTTGATTTTTTTGAAAAAGCCTCTTTGTGTTTTGGACGATAAATAGTCGAGAAAAAAAGGATAAGCGTTTGGACGTGAAGGATGTTGTGAAAAAATCAATTTGTCTGACTGTTCCAAGGTAGTCGAACTCGTGATCCTTGGAAAACTATTGTGATTAAATTAGAGCAATTGTTTTTTTGGATATTTTTTATGTAATTCAAAATAGTCAATATAATTTGAGGAATCGATGGATTTATGTCATAAAATTATACACGATAATAATACACGTTAGCAAAATTGACCTTTTTGAAAAGTTTTCAAAAGAGAGTCCTGTTTAATTGCTCGTATCTCCGTTATTTTTTTAATTATTCATTATTCATAAAACTGCTATATAAATTAAAAAATAATTTTATATACTTAAACAGCGTCAAAAAAACCTTTTTTTTATCGGGAAGGTGGTGTAACCCATTAAAGATTTTCGCCTGTATTAATTTGTCTTATTTTTCCTCTACTAATATCCAGCATTAGTCAGAAATCGTTTTAATATTTCAACTTCCTTGGTAATTCACACTTTACTACATATTTTTGATGACTATCCTCAAGTAAAGTAGATACCGATAGTGAGATTTTTTATAAAAGCAGCATGATATTTGGAAAGCATTTATTAAAATTTATAAAAAATCGTACGTGATGCATTTTTTAAATTATTTTCCGTTAATTTGAACCTCGAAATCTATTATTAAACATTATTCAATTTCAAACACTTTTTCCCATGCATACCTGTGTAATCAATGGTTAAATTTTGCTTTAACGCTTCGCATATATCATTAAAGTTAAATAATGTTTTGAGAGATAAATAGGCTTGATTGCGTTACCTTATTAAATTTAATCAAAGATCAATTCTAATTTTCAATTCATTCAAGCTATTCTCTTACGATGATAACCTCGATGACACATTATGAAAGAAGCATCATACAAATTACAAGATTACATTTGAACAAACCCCAAAAGTTAATTTTTGAAAAATTAACATATTCAAAATAGATTTTGATGGGTCATTCGAAAAAAAAAAAAAATTAAAATGCGTCATCGTCTGTCGCTAGGCCAGACAGTAGCCTGAGGCATAAGTGTTGAATGGTGTGCCAAAAAAGTGTAAAACAAACATTTCAATTGAACATACGTATTTTAAAACTATAAAAAATAATCGAAGTGGTTTCGTAGACAACCTTGTGCGTTTATGAAAATACAATAGAAGCGATTATTATATTTGTAGACAATGTCGCAATTAAACTTCAAACGTTGACTCAAATTGTATAATGGTTCATTATTACAAAGTCGTAAATGGTTTATTCATTGAAAAACATATATAGAAATTCTCTTATTTCAATCGATTCGACGAATAATAATATCGATAAGGCACCGCAAACGATTCGTACATCAAAAGCACCTATTCACAACTTTTTAAGGCTTCGATTCGACTTCGACACACACAAACATTTCATAAGTACCTGCATTTCAGCTACAGAAAGTGAAAAAAAAATTTCAGCGCATCAAACTCGAAATAATTACGAAATACGGGCTAATGCATTAAAGGTGATCGACCCGGTAACATGAAAGAATCAAACCGTGAATTGTGGTTTTTGTGACCGATTCAGATCAAAGCTGAAATAGACTGGGTAATTAAGTGATTTTTTCTGAATATGAAAAAAATGAGTGTACAATGTCCAATTTTTTTCTTATCGAATATAGTATGGGAGCTATTATTGAATCTAAGCCGATTATTTACGATTTTAATTTTTTTTTTTTAACCATACGATTTGTAATGAAATATGTACTGAATTTGACACGAAGTACTTTATTTTGTTAAAAATATTATTTTTCATACGCAAGTTAAGATTGGTCCATTCAATGTTTCATACGATTTTAATTACAGTTTGATATGTGATATGTTTTGATATTAAACATTTTTTCTTATCACAAATTAGCGCAAGTTTATAAATATTAATTAACAAGCTCAACGATAAATCGGTCTACTTAAATTAATTTAAGAAGCAAAAACACGTTTACAAATGCAAATTTACTGAATTGCAATTTTATACAATCATACGACCTGTCACGTACATATAAAATAATGTAGCTATAATTACACGTGTACAATTTTATTGTTAATGCTGTGTTTTGCTTTACAACGTATTTTATTATATCAGAATGTGTGACCTCTCCAAGAGGGTCAAATGTTCGGTCTTGGCAATGGAGTTCGTAGGTCGATTATTTGAGAATATGTTATAATTATTTAGATTGTGTATAAATTATTTTGCAATATGCAAGAAAGTGAATTTATTAATATTTATTGTATTCGATAAAATACAACATAACCTTAAATTGATTTTGCGAAAATTATACAGTGTGGGATCGATGCAAAATTTCGCAATTCAATTAATGATTTTTTATTGAAATGTAATCATCTTTTTTTCGCAGTTGAGCAATATGAACAAATTGCAAAAAAATAATTAGTTTCTGTACCTTGTATGCACTTTGTAAGCAAAAAATACGAGAGCTCATAGATTCTATTATTTCTTCGCAATTTACATAAAATACGCCATGGTAATAAATTATTTATATGCAATAAACGATAGCATGTCTCGAATTGACACATGTATTATGAGAAATAATAAAATTCCACATTACAAATATTACAAAAGTGATCGAACGCCAAGGTTTCCAACAATCATTAGAGTTGAGCGAGATGTGTTGCGAACAGTAGATAGATATTGAAGTTCATCATTGGTTTTCTCAAAGTTATATATTTAAAAAAATAATATTTTTTTCAAGCACATTCTAATAATGGATGAATAAAACATATCATTAACAACAACAAAAAAAACCTTAGAAATGATCTATCAAATTTTCCCACTTTTTTAACAGTTATACCAAAACATCGATATAAGAGAAAAACTACAAATGTACTTTACGGCCCTACCACGGGTGATGGTCGGACAGAGTCGGCTTGCGGCCTCCGCCGTAGCACACATTGTCGCGAGCATTATCGCCGATTAGAGCGAATTGCGACGTTGCCGCGTTGCCATGCAACGGCGCGCGGGAGGAGGGGGAGGTGGCGCGGGCGTCTGTCGCAGTTTGCGCGCCAAAAATCATAACCTTAAATCGTTTCTATACGAATGTTCGTCAAATGTCATAGTTTTCATATAAATGTATGGAAAAAGAGGAAAAATGGTACGGAAATTTTCCGAGTTATCGCGCCAAAAAACATAAACCCAAATCGTCTCTGTGAATATTTGTCATGTATCATAGTTTTCATATTAATATTACATGGAAAAAAAGGAAAAAAATGTTACGGAAATTTTCCGAGTTTTCACGCCAAAAATCATAATCGCAAATCGTTTATATGCGAATTTTCGTCAAATGTTTCATATTAGTATTGTACGGAAAAAGAGGAAAAACGGTGCAGACATTTTTCGTATTTTCGCGCCAAAAATCATAATCTCAAATCATCTCGGCGAATATTTGTCATATATCATAGTTTTATTAATATTGTATAGGAAAAGCGGATAAACGATGCGGAAATTTCCCGTGTTTTCGCGCCAAAAATTATAATCTCAAATTCATATCTTTTCTTATACAAGAAAAATGGTTAAACCGTAACTTCAAATTGTTTCGATGTGAATATGATGCATATTATTATTATTATTGAATTATATAGAAAAGTGAGTAAAAAAAGGGGAAAGGCAGTGTAGGCGTTTATCGCAATTTACGCGCCAAAAATCATAACCTCGAAAAATTTAAAAGAAAGTTCGTTTTAACATTTTCATTTTTTTATTTATGTATTAATGTAAATTATTATAAATATGGTTCGATACTCGAAAATCATGTTTTATATTCAACGGTAGCTGTTTCCGCATAGATTCGACAAATTTAGCTGAATTCGATTAGCATAATCTTGATTTATATTATACGAGTATACAACAATCGAGACAATATTGTATACCACTTGTAAATATGAATTGAACTTTTTCAAGATTTAAATTATTCGACATTTGCAACTTTTCGAATATGAAAATTTCATCAATGTTGATTAATGATTCACTTTGAAACTATCAATTTTCATAATCTTTTCTAACCTTTGAATTGAACATAACTGGTTAAAATAATAAATTACCGCATAAAAAAAATCATAAATTTATTCTCACGACGTAATACTTTTGATTTTATCGTTACGAGCTACTGTTTTTACACGCCTCGTTCAGTATTGATTCGTTAACTTTTAAATTTAGCAAAGGTTATCAATTTTGTGAAAAAAAAATCTAACGATAGACGAACTAATGTGAAAATCAAACGAGAGTTGATTAATCGATTTTCGAACGTCGATTTTTATCATATGGACATTTTTTTTGTTGCAAATGTCATATCGATTCGAGCGACCGGTTTTAGTAAAAAAAAATGATGTTAACATGATTTGAAAGACGTTATAACTATTATGGAGGCTTTTTGCGTTTATTTTTCATATTTTGTTGAAGATTTATAAAAAAAATCTTTAAAACTCACCGAGATCATTGCATAATTTTACAAGCATATAAAACCAAATTAGTATACATATGTGTTTTTCGCGATGTTATTTTTTCGACGATTGAATTATTTATCTTGATTCTTTGAGAAACAATAAGGTCATCCATTGTCATATTTTCAATACAATGTCACTGAGGTCACACAGACCTGTTGTAAGATATGTAATGTCAATATAATAATAATAAGTTATATAGAACCGCTATTTTCAAAATGTCCATTGTAAATCTATCAATCATTTTTTTCTATGCACATTTCCTTGTCATTCATCAGCACTATATATTCAAAATATGCATACATGCAATAACATTTTTAACAAATTATTACTTATATGCATATACTTTACTAACAGCAGACATTTTGTATTGTTTTATATTCGTTCAGTTCAATGAAACTATGCAAATTTATGAAAATGTGCAAATTGTAAAATGTTCAATACATTACAAACGACCGTGAAAATCGACATTTCTAAAGTTGTAAATCTTGCATTAAATTCTAACTGATAGTTAAAACTTAGACAAACAATCATTGAGTCTCGTTCTTAGAAATTTGAAGTTAAGCAATAAATGTTATGGTCAGTATATGAATTTATATACGACTAATTAAACCAAAAACAGTTAATATAATATTATAGTAGCTTTTCCTTATCATTCTGGGAAAATAAAAAAAATACACAAACTTTCGATGTTATAAGAAAAATCTTTGCTTAATGATAACGATGCCGATAACTATAGGGTCTTTCAAAAAGAAAATTCAATTTTAAAACGCATATTAAAATTTGATGATTTCCCATACATTATTCAACGATAGACACCAAATTTGACAGATGTCACTTTAACAACACGGCTGCTATAACCTCAAAAATTTCAAGCCGTCCCTATTGAAAGACCATTTATAACCATAAAATCAAATATTTACAAACAAACTCACAACAACCGATCCGCGAAATCGAAAACGGATCATTTTCCAAATCAGATCGATCCAACTAAAACGGCAATTTGCAATCCGAGATAGAGAAGCGAAAGTCTAAACCAGAATATACATTGCGAACAGTAAAAATCGCACACCACGACCGTGGAAGCCGTATAATATATCGCTCGCGCATAATTGCGGTAGATTTTCGCATTTCTAGTTTCACCGGGCCCCATTTTCGCAGCCCGCCCCTGCGTAGAAAGCAACACCGTTCCACTTTTGTGCAATAGGAATGCACCTTTGTGGGTTTATGCACTGTTGGGAGTTTAAACGCGGCTCGATCGAAGCTAAGTGCATCTAGGTTAAATATTGTGCGTTTGTTAATTAAATGCTTTCGATGACGTTTGCGGTGATTATAATGGTAAACGGTTCGATTAGAAAGATTGTCTGTTAACAAAATGCGAAGAGTGGTAATTTATATATTTAATAGCGGATAGTACCCGGCGTTGCTCGGGACTTAAATTTTAAATCAAATTATTTTTTTAAATTTAAATTCATTAAAACAAAAGCATAAAGCAGGTTGCGTATTGTCACAATTTTTGAACGAGCAAAATTTTTTTGTCTACACGTTTTGGGTTCTGGGAAATATGGTCACTTTATTTTAATGATACAAAAAACTTTTCAACAAAAGAATACATAAACATGCCAATTTTCATGGTGATCGGTTGAACGGTGTTAAGAGTGAAACGCCGTCAAACAAATATACATACATACAAACATCCATTTTTATATAGATAGATTTTATGAAACAGAAACCATACAGAAGAATGACTATCTACAAATTGAAGGATTCGTAATGAATCTAACCACCCAGATTAAAATTTGAGTCGTTACGATTATTAAAATCCAATTCGTCACACACACCCGGCGCACACGTCAAAACCAATTCTCAAGACAACGATTCGAAATCATTGAACAAACCAAAACCGACATCGAGAGCATTCACTCGATCTAGATTCAGAACTGCACAAAAACCGCACCGCGCGGTTCAAACGCGAAAATTTTAACGAGAAACACGACAGATTCGAGATCTACGTGGAGCGATACGTGCGTAATTACATCAGAGCTGCATCAAACGGGGTCAACCGAGATCAAATCGCAAGGATAAATTTAATTTGCGGCCTCGATCTTTTTCGCGCAGATCCGAGCGCGATCGCCGTTTGAAAAGAGGCGCGAAAATATACAGGGCGGCCGTCGATTCGAAGCTGTAGCGTATGGGCGTTTTGTGTGGGCACCATTTGAAAAGCGGTAGCCGAGGAAAGCTGTCCGACTGTCACTTAGGTGAACGGGAGGGGTGTTCGGAAAGTTTCTGTGTTGAAATGTGTCGGTAGAATGCTGGGTTTTGTACAATGACGTCCCGAGATAATGTGCCGCCAAGTCCAAAATGTCGCCTTCTTTAGAAATATACAGTAATCCCCCCCTATAACGTCCCCCCTATAATGAACCCCTCTATAACGTCTGCGGCGTCCCGGCTAGAAGGTCATTTTTTTTCAAATGCATTTATATTCAAATTTTTTCAAATTTATTTGAAAAAATCAATGAAATCGGGAAAATATCCAAA
>JAOXNN020000013.1:5267686-5282008 GCA_028571205.2 Hydropsyche betteni
TATTTAATATTTAATTAATAAAATCAAAATAGTTCATTTGTTACTTGTTTGTGACATATAGGCAAAGCCAGAGGCAGTAGGTAATAAGCATCATATTATAGACGTTTATACGCATATAAAGACCATATTCGCGAAAAAGTCGCGAGCGTCATCGAACAGATACATAGATACACAGTCGGACACACGGACAGAAATCCGCTATTATATATGTAAGGCATAGAAGAAGATGAGAATACAAAAGATTTCCAACGGGAAAATAGCGAATTTCAAATGTGCACTCCTCAAAACAAACAGTTATTCGTCGTATACGGGCGGGCTCACGTACAAATCCCACGCGTTTTCCGCCGCTCGTGGGAAATGAACGTGAAAATTTTCCGGCGCTTTTCCGCCCGATCCGCAACACGTTGGCCGGGAAACACCTGTTTACATAAACTTTCGATTTATCGACGAAGAAACGTGTCCCTTTGCCGGTTCGAAGCCTCGTTATTTCGCGGCCGAGCTCGCGAATCTGGGAAAATTTCAGGTGTCTGCACACTTTCCGTCTGTATACAATATTATTGCTTCGCGGTTTACGACGGAGCTAAATCACGGTTTATTGTTATTGTTTGCTTAATATACCCGGAGCGACACTTGCGTTTAACGGCTGTGCATTTTCGGGCTGTTTAGTTTTCTAGAGATCAAAATTGTGCTTTTGTGAATATTGCGTTGCGAATGTGTACGGCGATATCGGAATTTTAATTTTTAAACTGGGCCATCATTTTATGGAAATTGCTTTTGGGAAAAATTTATGATAGAGTTTCGGTCTAGAATGCTCGTTTAAATTTTCAAGAGCGTTCTATAATGTAGCATTTTGGAGATATGAATTTTTTATGTCATCCTTCTGAGATTTTTACTACGTTATATCTCATTCATAAATATTTTGAATAAATATTAAGATTTCGGTTATAATATTCATAATTCAAAAAATTAGCTGAATTTTTTATTAAAAATTATTTATTCAAATAAAATCTTTTTTACGTTCGCTTTTCACAATCATTTAGTATGTTTACGCGCTTGTAGAAAAAATCGACTAAAAAGCGACTTCCATCAATCATAACAAGTTTTCCTTTGCTCTGAGTTTGTTAAGCGATTTGCGAAGTGAAAATGGCGTGCAAATATAATATAATGTTGTAAATATTTACACGAATTTCCACCCGAAAGTATCAACGTTAGAAATCGACGAAAAGTTACGTATGCGCGAACTCGCACGTGTTCTTTCTCGTTTTCTCCCCAAAATGAAAACTAGTAATCCGAATCACATTTTTCTTATATTATATAACATAACACGTTGGTATTAAATTATAGGACAGCCTCTTTCATTGCGAATTTTCTGTTCGGAATAAACATTTTCTTTCCATTTCGCGTAGCTGAAAATTTTATCAAAAGCTCCCATTGAAAAAAGCCGTATCGCTTTTGCCGTCCATCGATTCTAAAAGACGCCCATTGGGAAAATCATAAGTCGCGAAAATGATAAAATTTGTAGGCTGTATCAATAGGTGATAGAGTTGAGTTTTCCCTTATCAACAAAGGCACAAAATAAAAGTGATGGTCTGGAGGAAAACTCGGAAAAACTTTTCTTATCCGCGTTTCCATCTTTTCTGTTCGTGTGTTGGGTTGAGCTTTCGTTCTTTTCTTTTATTTATTTGCTTTCGGCTCATTCAGCAGCGCCTCCTTAACTCTTTGAACTTCGGCAGAAATTTTTCTTTTTAACCAATTTTCTGGCTCAATTGTGAGTTTTTTGACCTCTTCTGACCTTTTTTATTCTTCAAAGTATGTTAGTTAAAATATAATACGATCAATTGTTAACATACATACATACGTTCCATATCAGAAAATTTCATTTAACAGTTTTCATGCGAGAGTTCTGTAGAAAAATCTCGAATGTGAACACAATAAGTGTCATATTCAGTTTACGGCTAGTAAAAGATATTTGATTCAATTATTTCAAATATACATAACATTGAAACACGTGCATTTGATGGAAGCTTATATAAAATACAAAAACACATTTTTCGCTTCATACATGTTTTTTTCACATTAAATATATAAATTCGTATTTTTTGGACATCTTTAATATAAATAAATCGTTCAAAAATAATGTTACAACGTAAATATATAGTATCACAATGTCCATAATTACTTTGTTCATCATTAAGTACGTTTTTACAACTTTACTCGAAATAAAACAGAATTCCCATTTCAGAACTTTCAATATTCGAAAAATAAATACATTATTTGATATTCAAACAAAAACGGTACTAAATCCTATTTGAACAATTAAATAAACTCGGAATTTCAGCAATAAACTTCCGCGCTGAAATTTAATCACTTTATATTTAGCCGTACATAAATTTTTCAGCTCACGATATTACAAAATTCAATTAGGATCGTATAAATGCATACGTATTTTTGTACATACCACATAAATTGAATTTAGTAAATATTTCCTATACATATTAGTTGCCTTTAATATAGGTTGTATCGCAAAGGGTTAATTACAGTTGAGCGCAGTTAACCCGACCGAGTTCACTCGTTAACCCCTATATAACATGTATGTCACTGAACTAAACTGACATTTTTCACGACTACAGTTGTCGGCTTTATACGATATGGATGGATAGCAAAATAATTGAGTTTTCAAATTGAATCAACTCGTAAATCCAGCGAAAACTTTCCACTATTCAAAACATAATTGGAACAGGGAGCAAAAAACATTGTATAATGCTACAACGGAATTATCACTAGATTTTTTTTGATTAAAACCCCCAATATTCGTAGAATTTTTTTTGGATAACATTAAATTGAATCACGATTTCGACGATCCTGTTTTAAATTAATATAATACATAACGAACCGATATAAAAAATCGATTGTTCGAGTCGGCAATTTCGATTCGATACGTCGGCCGTTAATCTTGTCGCTCGGTCGTCATTTATTAGGCAGAGGCGACGTTAAACGCCCTTATATATCACCACGAAATTGGATATTATATATCAAAACGTCGAAATATCGAAGGAATTGCCTCCCCTCCCCACTTTTCATTTGATATTTTTGCATACGAAAGTCAATTTTAAATATATGAATCAATACACAAACATAGCGCACAGTTTGGTATCGATTATAATATTCGGAGTGTTTTATCGATTATTTCCACATAAATAAATTATAGTTTGATGAATACTTGAATTCGGTTGTGATTATTTGAAAATGTTTTCCTTTTATACATTAATATTTTATATAGTGCTACAATTTCAAAAGGATCTATCATTCTTAACGATTCCCATCAAATAACATAATTGTTTCCTACCCTAAATAAAATTAACACGTCCAATCTAGATGTAACCTTATCATTACACAAATAGGGAGGTTTACTGTATCAAAGCAGTGGGAAAATAAGCATCAATTACGTATTGATTATAGATTTTCCGCAAAACGTATACATCGAATTATAACGACGCGGAAGCAATTTTCGCTACATAAAGCTTAAGCACACACGAGTTCATTCTATTCTATTATATTTGCACTGCCAAAATTCTGAATTTTCCAATTAACGTAGCCGTTATAAGCCTTCAACTCCTATTTGCAATTCAAATCGACAGATAGACTCAGTCTGGATGCGATACTGTTTTATTAAACGCCCAGGAAGTGGTTTCCAGATTTCGTTGAGGAAATCTATTATTATATATAATATTATTTTTATGCTTCAGTAAATATAATATAATATTATATTATACGTGCGGCTCGAAAGAGAAGCGTTGCTTGATTTTTATTCATGAGGCTGTAAAAAATATTTACGCTTTAGATTGATGACAGATTTTTTGTGTTTATGCTTCACTTATGACGCAGTTTAAGACTAAAAAAGATTAAATTGGCGATGAAATTGCAGGAAGTAACATGAAATATAAATATTTCATACATGCGGATGAAAAAAAATTGTCTTAAAGAATATCGATGTATCGTATCAACATTGATAAAACTTTTTCATTAAAAATCAATGGAAAAGTAAAAATATGTTTAAAAAACATGTTTTTCAAAAAAATCAAGCAAAAATTTGATATCGGTTTGTGGATGACTTTTAAAGACTTTTTAACTAAACCAATTAACCTCATATTGAAAATAAATATTTTACAATGCAATATAATGGTCGTGAGAATTTTGTATGATTGCTTGGCATTTCAGTAACTGAGAATATAATTCAGAAACATTAAACCACCACATTTGCTTCTCAAAGGTCGAAATACTTAGAATTAAATTTGATATTATATATCAATTATTTTCCCACATCTCTTTCTCAAACATTCTTCGATCTCAATTCGATTAAAAACCCACCAAACTCCTCTCAGAAATTGAACAGAAAATATTTTACCGTACAACAAACTTTCCTCCGTCTACAAAACTGCAAGCAAAAGAAGACATTAAGAGTGCACTCAAACGAAATTTCTCAATTGTTCTAAGGGGCAAAAACATCCTCGGGACAAAATCCGATCCCCATCTTAATTAAGCTCAATTAAAGTGGAGGCTGTAGCCGTGACCCAAGTTCGGAAACACTTCTTGTCCCAACGTCGACACAGTCAAGCAATTACCACAATAAATGCGTGCACGGCCAAAGTGGATTGTCGACGTGATCGTGTTTACTCTCGACATACTATCTGCTTTGTGTGTTTCTATATGTTGTTTTGTTGTGTTCTTAACGGTATTATATTATTAGTTTTAATCCTGGTCTGTCTTTCAGTTTTGCGCTGGGGATCATGACAGTTCGGGGAATCTAGGGATTGTCTTTTTTAATTAAAAGAGCTTTGGTTAAGTGTGTGGGCGTCTCGATGCTTTCATTAAGATAATAAGCTTGAATATTAAAACTATTATATTATAAAATTTCATCACTTTTACGACTTACAGTTAGATCTACAATAATAAATTTAGCACTCTAATGTATTTGGGTATACAGGGTGGGCATTGAAAGGCTGAAGGGTTTGGAAAAGTCATAACTTGCTCGTTCTCGATCTATTTATTTTATTGTTTTGCAATTATAAAGAAACTTTTGGTGATTAAAATGGCTGCGTATGATGTTCATCAATGATTAGAACTCGTTAGGTTTTTCTGTTCTATTGAAAAATCAGTCATGAAAAGCTGGTTATTTCATTGGAATAGATAATCCCAATGAGTTTCAATGGTTATTGGAATTTTTTTGTTTTAATGAACAAATAACAGACATTTTAATCTCCATAAAATTACTATAACATGTAAAAAAAAGGAAACGAGCACTTATGACTTTTCCAAACCCTTCAGTCTTCTAGTGACTTCTAGTCTTCTAAGTGTAATCTCATCGATAAATCCTAGCATTCTTAATATTACGCATTGGTTACACAACAACAAAACAGTCATAAATAAAGTTGTCGTTTTACGAAAATATAAATAAAATAGTATTTAGGCCCGATGCTACTATCATCGGGATATGTATGTGTTTATTTTAAAGTCGATGCCCGTACCCGATTTGAATATTTAATATTTAGTTAATAAAATTAAAATAGTTCATTTGTTATTTGTTTATGACATATAGGCAAAGCCAGTAGTTAATAGGTACTAATAAGCATCATAGCATAGACGTTAAGATAAGACGATAAGATTATAGCCGTTATTATAATGACCATAAAGAATAAATTCGGAGCTCACGTTATAGCCGTTCTCGTGCAGCGATTATAGCCGTTATTTTTGAACGGCATACAGGCTAAATTGGAACGATATACAAACCAACACAGACATCTGTCATCGGTGATTATATACATGTGTAGGGGAATCAAATATTTTTTCCACTGCGTAATAATCGACGTATTGCATAAGTCAATAGAGACGCTTTCATAAGCATGATATTATAGACGTTAAGTGTATACGCATAAAGACCATATACGCATGAAGAATAATTTTATAGACGCAAAAAAAGAATCGTATCGACGCGTCGTTTTAAAGTCGCGAGTGTCATCGACACAGATACACAGACACACAGACAGATATAGGGGATAGATTAGATATGTCCAAAATTTCGGTACGCGAGGACCACTTTGGCCGAAATGTACAAACATCGGGGGCACTTACAAATTTTAAAATTTCAATTGTAAATTCAAAACACAATAAATGTTAAAATATTGGTAAAGTTATTTATCTCCGTTATAAAACTATTTCGATGAGTACATTTCGGAATAAATGATGTTTGTTTATGGGCGCATATGCATGTGAGACATTTTTTGACATTTGCCAATCGATAAAATCGAAATATTAACTTGCGTTGTTTTCGGATTTTTTCATTATCGTGATTTATAATATTTTATGGACGATTTTTTTTTAATATGAATCTTGGATCGATTTGTCGTAATATTTTTGAGAAGAATGCTAATTTCATCGAAATAAATAATCGAACAAATGAAATGTCAAGTTTGCGGGGGCAATCTGAGCATAACACGGTCATAACAAAATTTGCAATTTTTTTTTATTTAACAATAAAATACATATATTTTGATTAAAATGTGTTTGATTCTTCAATGATTCGAAAAAAAATACAAATTTTCCTCGAATTATGGCAAAATTTATAAAAGGATAACTATTATAATTGTAATGTCAAACGTTATGTGAAAAATAGGGGCCACTTTGGCCCCGAGGTGGCCCTTTGCACAAGCAATATGTATATAGATAGATATTATAAATTACATTTTTACGTCATAAATTTACTTAGAAATACAAATACTCTTGTGATTTTTTTAACGATTAAAAATAAATCTAACTGACATCATCGATCGATCAAAAAACATCATTTTTACAATTAAAATAAATAAAATTCAAATTATAAGTTTATAAAACGAACAAAAAACAAATATTCAGTTCATGCCATGTATTCAACCCGTATGTTTAGGGTGCCATAAAACCGGGGTGTGTTCGTAAAAAAATATATATATATTGATATAAATCGATGGCTAAATTGTCATCCCGTATGCGTCAATTTTGAAGTTTAATTATGCGTATAAATTTCAATACGAAAAAGCATGTCATGTGCGGGCTGATGCATGAATTGTATGCAAAATTGTCATTATGTCGATGCATATTTATATTTGAAAAGCATAGAGTTGATGGTGAATTAAAAATAGTGGTGATTGAAGCATTGCACTGAAAGATACAGTACTTTTTTATGGAAAAAATAAGTGTTGGTGTTTCAATTAATTAATTGAACCTCATTGTGCGTCGTTCGTATCAAAGTTTAATCAATAAAAAAGTAACAAGAGCAATAAAATAGTTTCACGATCTTTGCTTCGTGCACTGGTAAGTTTACTTATACGTGCATAATATAAAAAAAAATGGAAATTATAAATTTAATAATACTCAAGAAACTATGTATTTCTAACAGGTTACTAACACTAGTAATAATATAAATAAAAAGCCTTAATATGCTGACTACAAGAGTAATTACCGAGTAATTTTTAAAATTAGACGTAAATTACTATTTTCCATTTGTTGGAAATGCTAGAATGTTACGTAATACATAAAGATATAGAAAATTTATAAATTGAGTTTCACTATATAATATGTTTTATTTATGGGTGCAGCTAACTAGTCACGATTTAATACATACTTATTACGAGATCCGATAATTACACATAATCAGATTTACGATATCCAAAAAATATTAATACACCCAATCGATACATAACAAACATAAATAATTCGCTAACACTCGCATTTCTCGAAAGATTGATGAATGTTTCAACCAAAAATGAACATTGGCATTGAAACACACCCGAAATTAACTCGATATAAATTTTCTGCATTCCATCAAACCGAATTTTTCATATGCAAGTCTAGTTTAGACAGGATTTGGATATGAAACATTTGAAAAGGAAGTAAAAATGGACGGAAAATGAGATATTCACGAAAAACCGTTTTCGTGTAAAATTTTATAGTGACTTCAAATCGATATGGAATTTTGCCATTTTGTCAAAAACCACGATATGAAGATTCACACCAAAATTCAGAATTATCTCCAATTTATCTCTAGATAGGGCTTTTTTGTCCTTATCCCTTGGAGTAAAGAGTATTATTTCATTTTGCACCTATATTAAGGGTCATCCTATTCAAGTGATAACAAAAACAAACCACAGCAATCAACATATCTCCAAAGAACAAAGGCTTCAAAGGATGGCAAATCGGCAATATCCACACTCACACTCTGTAGTCACTCTGGAGCGCAATTAGAAGCGTCCACATGACAGAGGAAGAGGGTCACACCATGGATTGGAGCCGCTTGTCGTCGTCGTTCGCGGTGCACCATTTAGGGTGAAGGCCGGTCACAACCGGTTCTGCACGTATTGCTCGGAGTGTGTACTCTGGTAAGTGCTGGTACGAGTGTCGGATAAGTTGTATGGAGTTAATTTTTTTTTTTTTTTTTTTAATGAGTTATTGTTTATAGTTAAGAAAAATTCGAAATATTTCGGGTTGGATATGTAAGGAATCTAAATTGAAAAAAAAAATCAAAGTCAAATACCTCTGGGTGCATGCTTTGGGTAATTATGAACTTAAGGTGCGTGAATTATTTATTGAAAAATTTATATTTTAAGTAATATGAATAAAAATGTACGTACAAGAATCGCGTGTCGTTTACGTATTATAAGTGCGTGAATTAATTTTTTAACGAATTTTATGCTTAGTTTAGAAGTTTTGTCAGTCAATGAATTTGTCAGTTTTTAACTATATCTTAACGACTTCCGGGTTTACATATTGTACAGTGTAAACCCCCACTATATCGTTCAAATTCGTTCAAACTCAAATAAAAAAAATCGAATGTATTTGAAACAAGCAGTTAACACGTAAAAATTTACAAAAAAAAACAAATTAAAATTGAAAAACCTTAACCCCCTATAACGTGGAATCTATCTTGACATTATAGCACCATTTGTTATTGAAACTGTTAGTGCGTGCATACTTATACTATCTAAGCGAAAACGATTTGTAAAAAACTAATAAAAATTAACTCTTTACAAAAAATATAAGTACAAATTCATTAAAAAACCCAATTCGAAGACTCATAATATAGATTAAAAAATTAAATTTAACCACCAATAACGCACTTTTATTCATTAAAATACTAAACTCAACAAAAAATTTACACACCTAAAGCGCAGGACTGCCAACAATCCGACATATACATACAATACAACAGCCGAACGTCATTGCGCCGCTAATTGAACGGCGGCAAAAACCGAACGGCACACGTCCACCGGCCAGCGCCGACACTCAACCTTCCCCCTTACGTAAACGTAAAACAGGTGTTTTATTCCGCTGCGAATGAATACGCGAGGGCGGGTGTACGTTCGGCGCGGAATTTGTGAAAGGGCGGCGGTGGGGGGGTTTCATTCATAATCTCCCCTCCGTTTAATATTTACGCCCGGTTCGAGAATTTCACCCTTGGCGAGTTGATTCAAAGTCGAAACATCGGGTAGAGGACCGATACGTTTTTTGGTGATTCATTCATGATTGGTGTTGTATCGCGGTGCATGCTCTTCAACGTAAGGGGTAACTCTTAAACGATTGCGTTTTGGGTTCAGAGATGTGCGTTTTTTGCAACCCATTCATGATTGGTATCAAAAACGCATTGCAGGACACGCTCCTTGACATAGTCATTTAAGATTTAGAGACGTGCGTTTTTTGGTAATTCATTCATGATTGGTATTGCAAACGCATCGCGGTGCACGCTCTTCAACGTAAGGGGTAAACTCTTAAACGATTAAGTTTTGGGTTCAGAGATGTGCGTTTTTTGCAACGCATTTATGATTAGTATCAAAAACGCATCGCAGGACACGCTCCTTGACATAGTCGTTTAAGGGTTACGTTTTGGATTCAGAGACGTACATTTTTTGGCAACTCATTCATGATTGGTATTGCAAACGCATCGCGGTGCTCGCTTTTCAACGTAAGGGGTAACTCTTAAATGATTACGTTTTGGGTTCAGAGATGTGCGTTTTTTGTAACGCATTCATGATTAGTATCAAAAATGCATCAGTACACACTCCTTGACATAGTCATTTAAGATATATAGACGTGCGTTTTTGGGTAGTTCATTCATGATTGGTATCGCAAACGCATCGCGGTGCACGCTCTTCAACGTAAGGGGTAACTCTTAAACGACTACGTTTTGGATTCAGAGAAGTGCGTTTTTGCAATCCATTCTTGACTGGTATCAAAAACGCATCGCAGAACACCTCCTTAACATGGACGTTTAAGGGTTACGTTTTGAAATCAGAGACGTGCATTTTTTGTAATTCATTCATGATCGGTATTGCAAACGCATCGCGGTGCACGCCTTTCAACGAAAGGGTAACTCTTAAACGACTACGTTTTGGATTCAGAGATGTGAGTTTTTTGCAACGCATTCATGATTAGTATCAAAAACGCATCAAAGTACACGCTCCTTGACATAGTCATTTAAGGGTTACATTTTAGATTTAGAGACGTGCGTTTTTTGGTAATTCATTCATGATCGGTATCAAAAACGCATCATAGTGCACGCTCCTTGACGTAGTCGTTTGAGGGTTGCGTTTTTGATTCAGAAACGTGCGTTTTTTGTAATTCATTCACGATAGGTATCAAAAACGTATCGTAGTGCACGCTCCTTAACGTAGTCGTTTGAGGTTTACGTTTCGGATTCAGAGACGTGTTAGTGGTTTGACTGGTGGAATAAAACGGTAATTACTTACTTGCCAAACAAAGGATGCCAGAGGGGGGCTTGCGTGTCGTGTCCGGCGTCGTCTGCTAAGTGGGTGGAGCTGCCGACCTCCGGCTCGAGCGGGCGCGCCATGTGATTCAGACCGGGACCAGATCCCGGCTCCAGGAGATTTTGCAACGATTTCACTGATATTCTAGGCCTTTGCTCGGGCGTTGAAGTGGGATTGTTGTTGTGAACGGTGGGAGGGGCGGGAGGGGCGCGCGATGCGGCCGATTGTTTGGGCGCGCCCAGATAGTTGTTGTTGTGGTAGAAGTTCGACGGGGATGCCGAAGGGGATGGCGGGGGTTGGTGGTGGCGGGAGGATCGCTGTCCTCCGGGACTGTATTGCGGAGCCTGCTGGGATCCTCTTCCTCCCGGATAGCCAGGCCAGGCTCCCGGATGGAAGGGCCCTCCGGCTCCCGTTCTGTTGCACCCATGCGAATATCCGTGCGCTATTGGACTCGTCCTCGCCGCAGAGTGTGTTCTCATTTGTTGATGTTTACTAGATGAAGCGTATGGATTCTGTTGTTGTTCGACTGCTTTTTGTAACTCTTTCATATGATTGTCGGCTGGTAAATTCGTTTTGAGCGCTCGTTGGAAATTGGCACTGTTCGCTTGTACCATAGCCTCTTGCCACATTGCGAATTCTAATTGGTTATTATATTCTAAAGACGGCATCACTGGAAAACCAGACGAGCCCATAAACCTTGATTGAGGGGAAAATATTTGCGATAAATCCGGATATGAAGGCTGAGCGGGATATCCGGGGGGCATTGTTGAATTGAGAGCTTTCAGAAAATCTGCGTTTTGTGAACATGCCATGGCTGCTTCGAATTGACTCAAATATGGCAACCATAACATTTGATTTAAGGCAGCAGACGTCGCTGCATCGATATCGCTGGCTAGCGTATCTGCACCCATACCCGGAATGATCGTTCCGCCAGGTGTTTTCAATGGATTGTCTAATGGAGATGGAATCGGCATTTGGTTTATTTTGCTGCTGTCGTTCACAGCACTGGGCGTAGTAGGTTTATTGCTATGCTTTTGCTCCTTCAATCGGAGCGATTCTTTTTCTATGCTTTGACAATGTTTCTGTAAAATTGCTTCTAACTGAGACAGAGACACGACTAATATGTCTGGGTCTTGTAAAATAGCGGGAAAAGCGAACGCTTCGGGTAACCGTAGTTCAGGTCGTTGCAACAAAAGCGACGGAATTTCTTTGGCAGGTGAGAAAAGAATCGCACTGAATCTATCTTTAGGTACTAATAACGGATCTGGAATGTTGAATTCTGTGCTATTCCTTAACATTTGTAATTGTTTCATCGGACTAGGCTCTTCTGATATTCTCTGAAGCTTCGCATCTGATTTTTTCTGTTTGACTTCAGAAATATTGTCATTAGATTTTGAAAACAATTTATTCAATTTCTGAAGAGGTGCTTCGTCCGTTGAATCTTTTCTATATCGTTTTTCCTCGGGTTCGCCAAATTCTTTCACAGGTTTTTTGACTTCTTCCGAGCAGCTGCTCACCGTAGGGCTGGCCGATTTTCTACTTTTGCCCAAGTTGAGAGGTTCGCTTTGGTGTTTAGTAATCGTTAACTCTGAAGAGAAGCACATTTTCGGCGAGGGCGACGCCAACAATGTTTCCAAAAAGAGCGATTTTGAATTCGATTTTCCTTGAGGCGCAGGGAAAAGCTCAGGCGAAGAAGGAACTGCTGGAATCCCACTCGGTTGAGGAGATTGAATGGTATCGGACCCTCTGGAAGCCGGCCGAGGAGTTTCGATACGTTTCGGCGATGGAAACGGACTCGGTATTCTTTTTCGGCAACTCAAATCTTTCGGCATTTCATCACTCTTATCAGATAATTTATCAGTTTGATCGTCAGTCATTTCTGTGATTTCTTCGGTCACAGCCTTTATACTCAAATCGGTCGGCATCATATCGTCCGTCGATTCGGCGAGCTCCGATTCTTTATCGATACCGGCTTCTTTGAGTATTTCGTCTTGATGATTTTCCATGTCTTCCTCTTCCTCGTCTTCTTCTTCTTCCTCCTCTTCCGCTTCTATCGAATTTTCTTTGATTTCACTATTTTCCGCATTCTCCGAATGTTCTAACGCGACGTCACCGAGAGACGGACACTTTTCTATTATATCGTTCACGTCATCGTTCTGTTCGTTCGAAACTTCGGCTTCCTCCCGTTGAACAACCGTTAACGATTCGTCGACTGGCACATTTTCAGTATAAAGTTCGGAAGCTTCCGGCATGACTAGTTCCGTTTCGTCGACACTTTTATCTATCGCAGGTTCGATAACACTACTGTGCGCGATCTCTTCCATCGGACATTCTCTCATATTTTTATTTTCGTCCTTTTCGAATTCTTCCGTCGAGAACATGACGTTTTCGTGTTCTTCGGGATGCAAATGACCATCGACTAATTCATCGCTCATTTGCTGCAAATGAAGCAGTCCTTGAGCCGCCGACATGCTGTTCTGACCCGGCGACTCCAAAGACTGCTCCAGCCTATGAATGATATCGGAAACGGGAGCGTTGTCCATCATCATGTCTTCGTCTTCGTCGTTATAGTCTCCTTCCAAATTGTTGTTGTTGTTGACTATGTGAGCGATCTTGTCGAACGCCGATCCCATTATATTGTTGTCTTCGCAACCCTTTTCGACTAGAGAGTCCAATATTTCGTTAGCGTTTATAGCCTCCTCGTGATCTTGACTTTCCAAATCGACCGGCAAGTACTGCGTTTCGGATATACTTTCGAACAGATCTTTCGAAGCGACGATGCCGTTCGCGTACGAATTTTCGTCTTGCTTCTGTGCGAAGAAAATCTCGTCGCTCCGCACGCTCTTGGCCGAGTCGGGAATGTCGAACGACATAATATCCCTGTCGCACACGTCCTCGGCGAGGAACGCGAGCTGTCCGTGCAGCGAGTCGCCGTTCTCGAGATCGAGCGAGGGGAACGCTCTCTTCGCCTTGGCGCCTTCGTCCCTCTGCTGGTTGAACTCGAGCTCGGCGACGGCGAGGAGGTTCTCGAGCGGCGTCGCGTTGAAGTCGGGCCGGGGCTCGAGAGGGGCGTGGGACCTCTGCGGCACGTGGATCGTGTGGGACGGGATGTGCGTCTCGATGTCGGGCAGCGTCCACGCGTCGGGAGACTCGGGAGCGTCGTCGTCCTCTTCCTCGCAAGAGGAGGAGTTGGGGGCCGGTTTGGGGGGCGGCGGCGTCGGATCGATAGGAGGCTTGGGGCGGGCGCGCCGGCGCGCGGGGGGCGCCTTGGGCAGGCAGATCCCGTCGAAGGTCTGAGTGCGGGGCAAGACCTTCCAGCCGAGAGGGGTTCTGATGAGGCGCAGGCGGTTGCGCTGGTCGTAGTCCTCGCAGTGGACCTGGAGGACGTCGGTGTCGCGCTGGCGCACCCACAGGAAGAGGGGGCGCAGTCTCGGGTCGGGGGCCGCGGGGGGGTCGGCGCTGGCGCTGCGGCGCGACGCGTCCCCCCCGGGCCCGGAGCTGGGGGGCGGAGGCGGCGGCGCGCTGCCGGCCC
>JAOXNN020000013.1:5282108-5306168 GCA_028571205.2 Hydropsyche betteni
TATATAAATTTAATATTAAAATTCATTTTTTATTACATGTCAATTGTTAGTCAATACACTTTTGATGTTCTATAAAAAAAATGATTTTTTTATAAATCGTTTAAATATTAAAATCATTAATTTTTAACAGTGCATAGCGAAAATATGATTTGATTGAAATATTTGAAAAAAAACGTACATTGTAACATCTAAAAATAACTTTTTATACTAAATTAATAATGGAGGACGAAGAGCTTAGGCCACTTTCATTATTAGCGACATATACTGACCATAAAACCATACGCTTTATACGTACAATCGAGTGCGGTTTGAGAAGCGGCGTACCGCAAGTGGAACAAGCCATTACTCTGCCGCACCATCTTTTTATTAGGAAAAGTGGGATCATATTAAAAGAGAGAGGAAGAGGGACCAGGAGAGGCTGTAGAATTCCTGTACGTGAGCCCCCAAGTCCAGGGCCGCATTTTAAAGAACACTTTCTCCACAATTTTCTCCCATCCGAGAAATCCTCCCGTAATGGCGCTCATTTTACGCCTTTAGCGGTCGTCTTTCGGACGAAATTATTTCGGAAAAAATAAAGAAAGCATAAATGTACGCAAAGAGATGGGAAACAACGATGTCGTGGTCGGTTTTGCTCGATTGCATCGAAATAGCTTACTTCTGGGCTCGCTTTGATCTTCGTGCGTTTGAAGTGAGTTTGTTTTTTTTGATAATTCGGTCGGCTCTTGTAATGTGTGGCGAATTTGTGTATAAGATGTAAATTGGGTATTGAAATTAGTCATTTTTTCTCAAAATGAATTTACATCCATTAAAGCATATGTACACTATTTGAAATTCAATAACGTTTATTTACACTTTTTTTAGAAAAATTAAACGTAGAGTTTTGGGTAAATGTCGCATTTTTTAGTCAGAAAAAAGTATTTATTTAATGCCACATTTCTCACGTATTTATTTAAAGAGGGTTTTTTCTGTGACATTTACAAACGTATCTTTATTCATTCGGGTATCTAGATCGAGGATATATTGTTTTGTAATCTAAGCACATATCCTTTTAAATCGTCAAGTATGTTTGTGAAAAGGGTTATTTTTTCATTGTTCTAATTTTAAGAGAAAAGTACACAAAAATTGATTTCAATGTAAGAAAAAAAATTCAATTTTTTCTTATTAAAAGTAAATTTGTGATTTATTGCCCATCCATGTTCTGGAAATAAAAAACCATATCGTCAATTTTTTATGTTTTTTATTGACCTTTTATCGTTTTTGAAATGTTCACTCTTTTACTTTGCCATATGTAAATCAAACATCTATATTTGTGTATAAAAATTGTAATAACGACTGTCCCACAGTTAGACCAGGCGCCCAATGCGATTTGAAGTCGCGAAAATGGAACGCATTGTTTTAGGTTGAAGTGCACCCGTATGGCATATGAGCGCTCTTCAACCTAAAGCAATGCGTTCCATTTTCGCGACTACAAATCGCAGTGGTCGCCTGGCTTTAATGGTCCAACGATAACCCCAAGTCGATCAATTGAATTTTTTTCATTAAATAAACAAAATAATCCGATCGAATCCCTCCAACACACAGAATATATTCCGAAACGATATTTATCTTATAAAACGCGTATCCGAGTAACCACATCGTACAAATTCAACATCAACTTCCGAACTCGAACTTCCACGCAGCTCGCATTCGCACATACATAATACACGAATCGAAGTGGAGGGTCCGAAAATTAAAGTGGAGCTGTGCAAAATAATCTCGCTGTCGTCGGAGCCATACCAGCGAAGGTTTGATGGTAATCTTGTATGTTCTCAACACGTCCGCGCCCCGCCGAGATGGGGAGGCTGCGCCCCCGACGGGGGCCCGGCCCCCGCGGGGGGCGGCGGGGGCTTATGCAAATGTTACATCCATATTACACGGCGCCCCTCCCTGGCCCGGGGGGCTCCGGAGGCTGCTTCTTCGTCTCGTCGGTAATAAGATCACGGGTACGCCGGAGTGGCCGATTGCTCGGTTTAACGTCTCGTCGTTGTCGTCGAATTGGTGTTGTGGTCGGCGAATTGGAAGAGTTTTATTCGGGGTTTGGTGGTTTTGTTAATTTGCTAATTGAGCTTGTGGTGTTTTTGCGGACGAATCGGTTGGGGAATCGGGGAGGGTTTGTTGTGGATTTTGGATACGGGTATTCCTCACGAAGGAGATACGTACGTGAACCTCGGTCGTACGTCGAACCGTCGTAAGTTGAGAACTGCTTATTGTTTGTTGTGTTTCGAATGCACTGAAAGAACGAAAGGTTTGGAAATGTCATAAGTTGTTCATTTTCATTTTGTTTGCACATTTTCGTGATTGAAATGGCTACATATGATATTTTACTACGATTAAAATACTGATATATTTCATAGCTTACAATAATTTATTTGAGATATCTAAACCTAATGAGTTTCACTCAACATAAAAAAATAATGAAAAAGAGCAAGTTATGACTTTAACAAACCTTTCAGTCTTTCAATAGCCACTCTGTATTATACTACAGAAAATGACTTTTCTAATACAATTGAAAGTTTTTCTTTACCGTACGAGTCAAATATATGGGTAATAAGGAAGAAAAAGTTAACTTTCAGGGAACTGAAACCGACATCATATTTTGCCGAATGTTCTCAGATCAACGTCACATATTCGGTTACCCATCCATTTATTATTCGTTCTGTAAATCGCTTAACATCGATAATCAGTGGAATCCGACAAATTCAAAACGATTGACAAATTATTTCGGCTATGTTTTTTCAACAGAAAATATTTTTATCAAATGTATTGAAAAATATTTAACACAAAACTAAAGGGATCGAAATATTTATTTTATTATATTTTTCGTGTTCATATCATATCAATTATAGAAGTTAAATGACAAATGGTGAAGTGACTACTAAAAAAATTTCAAAGAATCACTTTTTAACATAAAATGTAATTGAAAAACATCTGAATTTCCAATAGTATATCAAAAAACTTCATCCCTCAGTAGACCTTATATAAATTACAAACAATGACGATGTTTTAATTTCCATCAATAAAAACAGTTGAACTACATCAAATGCATAATAAACCCTCCCAAAAAATCTACAACCACCATTATCCAATTGACACCGACATAACCACGGCAGACGTATCCAATTACAAGTGGCAATAGTCTCGTAATACGATGATAATGATGACGAACACTACTGCAATTAATCCGGGCGCATTAGTTATAACATAATAACGTGCAGCGCATAAAGGACTAAGTCCGCAATGGGATATTTAAGGGCATTAACTGCGCGCGCGAAACGGCGCTTTAAGTGCGCCATTACGGAATAACAGCGATGCCGCTACACCGCCGAAAACGGTTGGCGACAACTGCCGAAAACGGTTGGCGACAACTGCCGAAAAAGCGCGCCCATGCAGTTGGAAAAGCTGATGCATATGGTGAAAGGTTGGGTTTACGCGATGGTTGAATGGATCGTTCAGCAATGTGAATATTTTTGTAGTTTGATAGTTTTTTTGTATATGTGTTATGCAACGTTTGTGTAATTGCGTTTTTTATGAAAAATATAATTTTTTGCATTTTTTTATGACATCCGTATCAAAATTTCATAAAATACCTAAGTGCTAATGTTTTTTCATATAAAATATGTATGATATCATCATCAACATTAGCAGCCTATAGTTATCCACTGCAGGACAAGGTCTTGCCAGAAAAATGCGGCAGTCTAGGATAAACTTTACCGCGCTAGCCCAAGTCGTATTTCGATAAGGGAAATGTACCATAAGAGACAATCCGCCCATGCCAACTGAGGAGGCTCTCAAACCAACGATATGCATTTATGTGTGCTAGGCTTTGTGTAAGTAGATCGCAATGCCACCAGTGGGACAGAAGAGTTAAAGACAAGCAGACTGTACTCTCGCTGACCACTTTGCGATCGCAATGACCACCAGTTTGACAGACGAGACGAGAACGTTGGTCCTACATGGTTTACGCACACGTCATAGGCCTTCACCAACACTAAAGAGGAATTCTAATTTAAATAGATTAAAATGCAATACCTTCTCATTCAAATTTTAACCATGCAGTCAGCTCATCAAATATATCTCTGAATTCTATACATAAGAGAGTTAGTTAATATTAGTTAGTTATTACTTATGTAAAAAACGCAATGAATACATATGAAAATGAATACATATTTCCGAACACTGAAGAGTAGTGTGGCGTAATTTCACTGATCGGACCATCCAAAATGTCAATAAATGTATTTGTGATACTAAATCTAACTAATAATGAAAAATCTACATGAAAGTATTTCAGGAAATCACAAAATATCATTTAAAAATACATAATTTATTACCGTGGTCATTTTGGGGTCTCGCCGTAGATACGTTACGTTTGACATGTGTTCCGAAAAATAATATTTGAGTACACGGTTCGGAAGATAGGATCGGCCCTAACATAGAAACGAATCATAAAAAAGTAATCTAGATCGAATTCTGCGTTTTATTTAATATTTATACGAAGCGAGCACGACAATTCTGTTTACATATATATTTTTCATATGGGTGGGAAAGCACGTTGTTGGAAGCCATGTCACTTCGGAGGGGCGCAAGAAACGTGCTCCTGACAGACAATTAGCTTCCGCGGATTCCTACGGGCAAAAACGCCGAATAAAAATATTATTATAAATATATTATTCCACGCCTTTTTCCGAACACACACGTAGCGGTGAGCGTTCATTTAAAGGCCGTCCATCACAATTAAACGTATTGGAAAAGCTGTCGGACCCTTTTCAAAAGCGATACGTCTGCCGATCGAACGTATTGATTTTTGCACATTGACGAATTAAAACGAAATCTACGCACGGAAAAACGGAACGAGGTTCCATTGCGATATTTTCCGATCGCAGCCTTTTCCGAGCCGAGGGACGGTTTCCCGTTTTCATTACGACAAACATAACAGAGGGATGCGTATTAAAAATGTATGCGGGGACGAGAGCGCGTTTGCGCCGACTTCCCGATATATAAAATTTAAAATTCAGCGAGTGTTGCCGGGTTCGATCTGAGGCCGCGCGGGGCGCGACGGGCGCCGACCGCGCACGAACGCACCCGATCTTGCCCGAACATGGCCGATCTTACACGAACGCGTGGCGGGCATGCGCGAGGGATTGTCAGACGTCGCGAACTACTTTTGTTTTTATTGTGTTCGAGTTTTGTTTTTGTTGTGTGTGTTTCGGGTTGGTGGGTTGGGGCTTTTCGAATGAGTCGTGTTTGATAATTATGTTTTGTAGATTTGAGTGAATGAAAATAGTTGTGAAAACTTGTCGAGCGATGTTCGATTTAGAAAAAAATTAAAATATCGCATTTGAATTTCAAGTATGTAGAATGTACTGTGACGGTTATGATTCATCACAATATGTCACTAACTCAAGAGTATGTGTAGGTGTTTTTTTATTATTTATTCCACCCAATGTGATAATAATTCAAAGATAAGATTTTTTTAGTGTTCAATTGATTATGGGGAATCTATAATCTTTTTCAAAATGGTCAGAGTAATAGTGGTCACTACTAATAGTAGTGGCTTTGAATATTACTCCGGCAGCCAGAGTAATGGTAGTTCATTTCATGCGTCAAATAATGTCGTATAATAAATGATTTGAGTTATTGTAGATTTTTAACGATCACACGATACTTAAAAATTAAAACATTTAACTATATAATATACCAAATTTAATTTAGATTAAAATTCATCGGAAAATTCAAATATTAATAAAAAATTCCAAGAAAAATTTATAAACGTGTCCGGAAAATTCTCATATCACATGAAAATCTAATGCTTATGTAACATTGAAAGAAAACCTATCACCTCGTACCGTGGCGGAACTGATACATCATTGTTTTTTACCTAGTATCTCAACAGTTTTATTTCGACACCACTTCAATTTTAGCGTTACCAGAGACATTTAGCATTCCTTCGTGTCGCAATGGAACCGCTGGAATGCTGGCGGTGAAACGGCGGTTCCAGCTGGGTACCACTGGGCCACAAATGATTAAGTGCATCTTACTGGGCACTAGCAATACCGGAAGCGCTACATTTACATTGACTTCAAACTTTAAATTGAACTACTATCCAAACAACTACGAACGACCGCCTTCAGCATTCCTATCGATACATTATGCAACATCAACAAAACAAAAAAAGCAACATTACATCACACGCGAACCGAAACCGCGCGATGGCAGCACCGCCGTCGCTCGCCGCCCACCGGTTACCGACCCCCGCCCACTAACCCCTGTTTTCCCTCCGAGTACAGTACAACGGAGGACATTTTCCGCGAACCGTCACCCGAACCTAGAAACGACCAGCGAGAGCACCTCCGCCATTTGCCCCGTCCGTTTGCTGCCCCGTTCGTTTCCGCGTCCGCCGGCCATCTTTACGTAATTGCGCGGCCGTCACGTGCGCGCCCTCCCGTCATACCCCATGGAGGGTCGCATAATGTAGGTTATACTGTTACGTCGGCCGCGGTAGACGTCCACGCCGTCGGGGGCCCAGTTGCTGGGGGCGCAGGGGCCGGGGCTCCGGTTCTTCGATCGTCTCCGTCGTCTTCGTCAGCCGCACGCATCGGACATATAGTACAGGACGAACAGGTACTCCATGTTCTTATTGTGTGTGCGTGGCTGCGTGTGTGTGTGTATGTGTGAGTTAAGTGTGTCAGTATGAAAGAACACGTAACGTATGTATGGGGTTGTTAGGGTGGATGAAAGATTTTATTTTATATATATATTTTCCATGATATTTTTATAGTGGAAATCGTTTAACAAGTAATAATACTTATTATGTATGACGTTTTATTTTTTATTTTTTTATTTCTGTCCCTTCAATTTTGTGTTAAAAGTTTACTAACCATCGATTTAATGTTAGTTTTTCGGTGTGGTAATCATTTAATTTGAAAAATTAGTTAATAAAATATAACATTATACCTTGATCCTAATAAATTATTAATATGAAATTTTTTTAATACAAAAAAATATCTACACTTTCATGTTAACCCTTTTCATATAATATTGAATTTTTTTTTAGTATATTGTAATATATAAACAAAATCTTCATATAATGGAAATATTTTGGCGGAAAATTGCCGCATGGTTGTGTCATATCGAGATTGAAGGTCGATACGCGAAAATCGAATTAGTTGCGATTTGTAAAAGCGATTCCGTACAATTAATCGACAAGTATAAAACGGAAAATTTCATGGTGTTGTATATAGGCGAAAAACTCGTCCATCACCATACGGAAAACAATGTATTTGTTTGACACGTCGGCGAGTTACTACAGTGATGTATTTGCTAGGGGCGTAAAAAAAAAATACGTTTATATTTGTCAACGGTATCGCGATGAGCGCTTTTGTCGTTTTCGAAAAATTTCCACGCGCAACATTCACAGCGGGAATAATATTTAAAGAATCCGACGATTAGTTAATCGGAAATTCTTCGAAGCAGAGTCGGCGGCGGTCTGCGCTAATACCCTTCCCTACAAAAGGTTTATAGCCCATTAACGAAACAAATCGTTCGCGTCATTAAAACGAAATTAGCTTCAAAAGCTATTTTAATTTCAATAAACGGCACCGCCTCGGATACACGCGCCCCCGGGAATCGAATATTCCGCGGATATTGTAACGGGGGGGGCAATTCGGCCCGATTCGGGATTGATTCGTTTTAATTAAACCGAGTGTGCCTTCGGAGGCTTTCACCTGGAAAAAGTGCCACTTTCGCGGCCGGACCGCAAGCTCGTTGCCGGGATTGATTTTCGGCGGGGCCTTCTTCGGAGGAGTCGGGAAGTCGGGTAGTTGATTGCTTCCTATCAGGCCGAACATGGCTAATGGTTCTCTTCGGAAGTTTTTTTCAAGTTCGACAAAGCGAGCCGTAACGACCGCAATGAACGGCCGAAAAGGAATCGAACGCTTTATCGTCTTCTATTAAGAGCGGGGTGGGTCACCAGAGGTGCTCAAGTTGACGTTATTTTCCCGCTGATGCTTAGGAGTTTTCGAAGATTTTCGTTTCTGTTGGGATTTTTTTTCGGTGGTATTGGCGGATGCCTTTCAATAACCAGGGAGCACCTTGAGGAGGTTATCACCTTGCTCATAGCAACAATTGAAACTTAAAACAATAACTTGGATGATAGGATGTTCATAGGAAGGAAAGAGGTGAAGGAGGACTGATTCAAACCAGCATTTCGCACATACTATGTACCGAACATTGATCAATTATAATCATAACTAATCGCGACATTAGCACATTATATTATAATTTGCATGGCGATAGATAGATAAAGCTTGTAATTGGAGTCATCTGGTTAACGAAAGATTTAACTCTCATTTTTTGGTCAAGTGGTTAAATATCAAATTCGAGACGATCGAGTAGATGTTGAAAACGGAATCATACTCTATTCATACCCGCAGCTTGAACCATCATCCCTAGTCCCTGAAACACACCGCTGCACCACGGGCTGACTGATTATTTGATATTTTTACGATGGTTTCATCACGTTAAACTAGTGATTATGCGTTATGCGAGTGAAAAATTTCAAGACCATAGTCGTTTTTTTATTGGGAAAACGTAACGAGGTTTAAAATTGAAGATGAGTGAAATGTTATAAATAACAGACCGCGAAGTAAATCTATTAAATTGAATTTTTTTAGAGAGAAAAATCGGCATTGTAGCACGACAACGATGCGCCATTTGTTAGTGAACTCATTGCGAGAGTTTCTAGTCGAAATATCGATTACCAGGTTAAATTATCTTGCTAAAATTAGAACATGCAGTAACAACAGAAAGATTTTCTGACACAGCTAACATTCAACATAACATGATGAAAATTCGAAAATATGTTTAAAAGAGAACAATGTTTAAAGTTGTATTTTTAAGATGCAGTGACTATACGTCTTTCATTTAAGAAGACAGTCTTTTACTTCACCGCTCTGTCCTTAAGATTGATTTTTTTTCCTACAATTTTCCTTTTATCGTTTATTTTATGAAATTTACTCGTACATCAATAATCAATGGAAAAATTTCAATTTCTCAAAATCAAAATCTTTCAATGTTGTTTTTAATGAAAATTCCATGGAAAATAAAGGTTAGCATCAATGCATTTTTTTAATTGGTTAGTTATAATACCCAGATTCTGGATAACTTCTCCAAAAAATACGATCATTCCATTTTAAGATGACAACGTAAAAGTCACAAAGGTTTTCCAATGAATCGTTACACTAATATATACATGATACACTTCCGCGCGTCCAACAGAGTTTTCCCTCAAATTGCGCAACATCCCGAACATCTCCCGATTCATTAACCCAACAAAGCAGTTTAATAAGCACGAAAACAGAATAAATTTTCGTTAAAAATCGATTAGGCTCACATACGTTCGTTTATTGGAGGGGTACGAAACGTCAAACGCGCTCGGGGCACATATTGGCGCCCGACGGACATCCTCGCAAAGCCCACTTCATCCCCGGGTATACCCGAGCGTGTGTACGTACACGTATACGGGGTGTAGACCCGACCGCATAAAAGTGCCGTAAAACGGCCGTTGGATAAAGGGGAAACGCGCACTTCTGCGCGAAAGGTTAAAACAATTAAGGAGTGCGTGAATTATTTTTTTTTAATGGCGCAACGGTCCATTCCGACGACATTTTGTTGATCTCGAGAAATTTGTATGGAGATTTGGTTTTTTTTTTTAAGCGGCAAAAGCCTTATTAAAAGGAGGGTTTATAGTTTCGTTTGCATACGAATGTTCGAGAATTAATATCGGGCCGTTCGAGGAAATGTTTATTGTTTGATGTTTGTGAATGAGTTGGAAAATTTTTGAGGTTATGATTATGTACTTTTTTAATTGTATTATAATAGAATTAATTGATGTTATTAATTTTGTTTAAGTATTGATATGAAACTTTTTTTTATTAAATTTTATGAGTTAATTTTCATATACTAGCTAGTACATATTTTATATAAAATCATATTTTTAAAATTAAATTAGAAGAGAATGCTTGCATGTTAAAGTACATTATTTAAACGTATCGATGTAATCAATTTTCAATTTTCTTCTTAACCCATTCCTGTAACATTTTATTTTGTATTTCATAATTCTATTGAAAAAATTTCGCTTGCATTCTTTTTGAGTTCAATTCACTTAATAATTTATGAATATCGATAAATCATTTTTAGTTATTTTTTGAAATCTTACTAAAAGAAAAGTTTCATTTTCTATGTTTGGATCTGGTTATGCATTAACCCTTTCCACTAGCTGGGCGCTGGACTCACCAAGGCTCTATCACTTTATAGCTCAGAATTTGACATAGGTGCGCCAATTACAAAATTCGAAATATAATGCCGATTCTATAAGTTTGCTTATAAATATTTTACGCTGAATTGAATGAATATTGTAGATAAAACCTTGGAAAATGATCATCAACATGTCTACTACGGAAAAGCTCCGTGAATGGAAAGGGTTAATATGTAACAATAGTTATTATAGAAAATTAAAAATACTCAATAAAGAAAAGTCATCAAGAAATTCATACAAAAGGTCCTAATTGGATCTGAAAAATACATCCAAATCGTTCACCGAATGCTGAAATGACGAATGATTCGATCGAATATGTAAAAAAAAATATATTCGTGACTTCCGAATGATTCGGAGGAAAAGCTCCGCTGGAGTTTTCCGAGGGTCGAGAGTCGGAAATCGGGCAACGTCGCTTGCGGCGTTTTCGGAGCGAGCGTCCACCCCCCACCACGCCGAGGCCATTGCCAGGTTGCCGCACTTCCCGGCGTCTTTGGCGCGGGAGTGTTCCCATCTTCTGTGCTTTTCCCAGTTCTGCATCTTGCATTTCCTTCTGACGCGTGAACTCGGCGCGAGCACAGATCAGAGGCTCCCAAGCTTTGGCGCTCTCGTGCGGTGCTGTGGTTCTCAATCGATGTAGGGAAAATTTTGAAAATTTTCAGGTTTTCTTGTAAGAAATGCAGTCGGAGTATGCTACGTTTTAATATGGCGATAATTATTCGAGTTTTTGTTGACATAACAAAAACAGATAAGTAAACACTTAATTACATGTTAAAGTACACCCAATCCTATTTTTACATGGCGGATACGTTCCAATGTAAAAAAAATATATGATGACCATATAAAAATTTTAGATATGCTCCATCATTATATTTGGATAAAAATCATAATATAAAAAAATTTCGCTGTGGAAAATCATCAAAAAAAAAAATTATAACAGTATACACCGCATCATACTATTGTGGCATAATGGTATATTTTTTATACCGTATTAAATTGAAAAAACCGTGTAAAAAAAAGGTAATCGATTCTACTTCCTTGAACCGTTTTATTTTAAAACCGTGTTAAATAAACGTATAAAAAGAGGATTAGGTATATAAGGAAAATCATAAATATATGTATTTGATTATTCTATTCATCATTTTGAATGAATATTTATTTCTATAAGAATGTTTTCATTGTATTTTTACTAGTGCTAATAAAATTATTGTATGTTCAATGCATTTTTTTGTTTATATTTTTGGTTAATAATAAAAAAAAATTATAAATACTTTATTAATTATGGAAAATTATTTTCTTGCAAGATTGAAGCTTTCTCAAATAAATTTTAAAACTAAACAAATCTCCTCATCGAAAAAATAGAGATATTTGCTTCAAATTTATTTGATAAATTTTTAACCAAATAAATGTAAAAATTAAATATATCAGGAAAATAAATTTATAAAATAAGTTAGTGTGTGTGTGTGTGTGTGTGTGTGTGTGTGTGTGTGTGTTCGTGTGTTCATTCGTTCGAATGACGCTCTTGACTTTTTATAGTGATAAAGTTTTTATGTGTATACAGTTAACGTCTACAATATGATGCTTATTACCCACTAACTACTGACTGCCTATATGACGTCTGGTGACAATAACAAATGAACTATTTTGATTTTATTGAATTTCATCGAAATTTCATTCATCCTCGTTAAAAACGTCAGATTTATTTTTCATCCAAAATTTGCGAAAACCGAAGAAAATCTTCTCGACCTTTATTTCAATAAACACTACAATATATAATATCAATTTCGAAAATTTCGCGACACCCACTAAAGTTCGATCAAAAACGTTTCTCAACAAACCTGACAACATTCTAAACCAACAACAACCCTCCTAAAACAACCAGCAAAGCGTGATGATACTAAAAAAACCAGTCCAACGTTGTGGAACTCGAGGGACTCGGATGGTGTTGGTAAACAAGACAATGGAGGGCGCCAACCCGAGGACCTTGACTCCCTCTCTGAACCCACGCCCACACCCCTTCGGCCGTCGCGAATGGTAAATCTCGGGTTGGCTGAAATTTCCTTTTTCGAGTTTTCGAAAATCGAGCCGAATCCGAAATTAGATGGGTCGGGGACCGTTGCGTGTGCGGGTGTTGTTGAAGTGGGTAGATTTTGTTTTTGTTGTTTCGAATTGCAGTATCATTGTGTGTATGATGTTTTTTTTTATATGGTTGGAAGTTTGGGATTTTTATCTTTGTTGTATGAAGTGGTGATGTTTTCGGACTGTTATTTGGGCTATATCCATTCGTAGACCGAGTTATTTGTCACTTAACTTGAGTGGGATCTGATATATTTAGCAAGCCCATAATTATTGATGAATTGATGCGACATAGTTGAGTTTTAAGTAAATCCTAGATTTCTTCGCAAATTTTCAAAAAAGCATGTAAATGCTTTTATATTTTCCAGCTTTTCATAAAAATAGTGGAATATCGTGAGATTATTCGGATTTGACGGTGTGGAATGATTTTACTTAAACTCCTATAGAGATATCTTTCTTTAATATTAATCATTAAAATTAAAAAAAATCCTCATAGTATTTATACTTAATATATCATTTTCTGTTGAATATTTTCCACATATCGATTCATATTAATTATATTTGTATATTTAGTAGGTATATTTGATTCGAGACTATTTCAAAAAGTGAAACTTTTAATATTCAAACTCATCAAGAATAACCTCCTTTTTATGAATATTCGAACTTCTATAATAGTAAATAATATCCTGTAATGAAATTCATGAAAATTTCAATTAATGACGAAAAATTTATAATACAGATTGGCTTCCCCTGCATTCCTTTACACTACCTCCTAGAAAGCGTTTCCTACCACCCACTTTTCCTATTTCATCCCCATTCCTCCATTCTCCCCCCTAATTTTGTGACGCAACACTCTCTATACATTCATCTCTTTTAGGCGCATATATTATTTCTATCTCTCCTTCTCTACAAACGGTTTGTTTCCAATATTGTCAACTTCCACTTTGAATCGGACATGCCGCTTTTTATATTTCGCGCTTACATCCATTTCGGTTTGCCAGCGCGAAATATTCGATTTAAAAATATTAAATTATTTTTACCGCTTCGTCAAATCGATACGTTGCCGAACTCGTCGAAATTTAATTTTTCGAAAATTGCGAAAAATATTTACTGAACGTTGAAATTCGTTTGTATGGCGGATGCAGATATATTGTGAATCGATTGAAAATATATTTGGATCTGTAAAAGATTGAATTTTATTTGTAATTATTATCAGTTTCGTGAAAATTTTCAGACGGGTCGAGTCGATGGTGATTTGAAAATTTGTTATTTACATATTTCATTCAATTATTCAAACGGGGAATGCAAATTGAATTTGATTGGGTGAGTTTTCGCCTTTCCCCTCATTTGCCATTTTGTGATTGGTTGGCAAAAATTCGACAGCCACGCCTCTGGCGACAGGGAACTGAATCATCATTGTTGTTTGAAAATTATGAAAATTAATATTGAAATTTTATTGTATATATTTTTAATTTATTTTTTTATGCGTATGAACAATATGATTTTATTTGTAAAGGAAAACTAAAAATTGGAACTCTTCGTTCTTTGAAAATTAGTTAGGTTTCGAAATTTTGATATATGTATACTTATTTATCCATATATTATTGTTTTGATGATATTTAAATATTTTCAATATATTCATGTTCGGAAGGTTTTCGTCAATCACTAATGAATGATTGTTTGAAATAATATTAAATATCAAAGTACTATTATTATTTTTGTTTAATTTACAGAAAATTTTCAATATTTCGAACATTTATACATATACATAACATGATTTAAATTTATGAATAAAAAATATAAAATAATAATAAAACAGAGGCATCTATTGACATAAATGAAAATTTTTTGGTAAAGAAAATTTTGTGTGAAACACTCAATGAAGATGTCTCGTTTTTTCATTACGTCTAGGAATCGCTATTCCAAAATTTTGAATCCCGAAATCCCGAAATCATTTATATCTTATTTCTTAGATTTTTATATTTAAAACTTATATTTTAGATAATAAATAATATATTGCATCCGTTATTGAATAAAAAAAATGTAAATAATTAACATTGTAAAACATTACAGTTCGAAAATTTAAAACAAAATCAACAGACTTTTGATGATCAACCCGTTGATTTATATTTTTAACTAATATTAAAATAGTCTTACGAATTATCGTTTAAAAAAATGGATTCTTTGAGATACCAAAAGATAAGATAAAACGCATATGATTTTATTTCTTGATCACGTCATCAATCGGCATTTTTATAAGCAACGCCAATTTTTTTCAATATTTTTAAAGCATTCCATTAAAAATTTAACCATGGTGAATTTGCTACCATGAATATTCTTAAAATACAATAGAAAATTGAACAACGTCTTCTGGACGACTCAGGCTATCAACTTAATGGTCTACAAATGTTCATTAATGTAATTTTTTTGAAGTGTGTCACATACAATCAGAATAAAACTTCAAATTGAATATAATTTTATTTATAACTATATTTTTTAGTATATATAACCATAAATTATAATATTTATCAAACATTAATGAAAAAAAGCAACGAATAAAGAAATAATTTTTATACTAAAAAAAACTTGAAATATATCTATTTCTAATAACATGAAGGATACTCGCAAGCAAATAAAGAAAATGTGTTATATGTAAGTAAACACACAATATTATAAAACTAACCTTAATTTTTTTTCATTGTTTCATTTGAATTGATATATGTATTGTTACAATCACTTGGGGTCTTATTTCCCACCACTGGATTTCAACACGGGGTCTTTTTTCGCATCATTTTTTGGCATTGTGTTTGGTTTACGTTGATGATTTTCGGGTGGGGAGGAAGATGCTCTAATGAAAAATGTGAATGTGAAATTTTTATTTACATAAAGAAAATTTTTCATAATTTCTAGCGGGATCCCAACGCAGTTTCCACTCTCAAACAATTGTGCACATGGAGTACTTGCCGATTCACATTTACTTGAAAAGTTCAAGTACTTGTGTTTTTCGTTATTTCTAAAAGTGAAATCATACTTCCACATCTGAGCTTTCTCCGTTGTCCCAATCATTTGTATAGCCCAAAACCCAATTTTTTTCGCGACATCGATTTCTACGGAGTACAAGAACAATTTGTTATCAATTGGTATCAAATGCAAATCGCGATCTGGGATTTCTGGGTTGAAATTGTTAAAAGTCACATCTTTTCCCGGCTTCAGAGTTATATTATTTGGGTGGTCATTTACAAAATGATGTACGAGGTTTTTGGGATTCCCTGAAAATGATATCAAACGTGAGTAGCACATAAAAAAATTCTTATTCTTATTATAAGATAAGGTGATGTTTTCAGTTTGATAAAAATATTATGATATTCAATAAATTAAAAAAAATACGCTACTCTCAGGGGGAGGCCCTATTATGACTCACGTTATCATCGCGTCATAATGCTGTTATGTTATTGGTTTTTTAAGAATATTAGCAAATTGAAAATATTGGTATTTTATATTCTTATGATGAATTATTCAAATTATGAAATACATATCTTACCACTCCAACAGCACTTCAACTTATTAATTTTAAAAGGGCAATCAATTGGCTTGAATTTACATTCTTCCAAATGTATCGACATTGCGTTTGAAGGACATTTATACTTGCAGCCATAACAAGTATTAACACATGGAATACATATCTGAAATAAGTGAGAAACAAAAAATGATTTGATTTTTGTAATCAATAAGAAATAAACATTAAAATATTGGAATCATCAGTGATAAAAAATAACTTTTCACTACCAAGCCGTTCTTTAAAATTTGATGATTCACTGAATATTTTAGACGGACATTTGAGACATATTAAAAAGGCATTACCTTTGCCGAAATAGCTTCTAAAGCAAAATTTCTTTGTCCTGTAACAGTGCTTTTGCAAAGTGGACACACGGGAAGTAATAGGTTCTTTTTGCAAACTCCACATATGTTATGACCAGTTTCACACATAAATATTGGTTCTTGGAGATGATCCTTACAAACTGGACAATTCATTTCATTGACTACCTCATCTATTATTTCATGTGAACCAGAAGCCACAGAAAATTCAAATTTTGCTTTTGATCTGGATCGGTGAGTTCTATAACATATTTTCATTTTTTAGATAAACACAATTTTATTAAAATAAAATAAACGGCTATTCACTTTTTTTGGGGATGATTGTAATTTCCCTTTTCTTTTAATGATTGCCTTGGATTGCTTGCCATGTCGACAGCTGGAATAAAAATTTTCATTAGTTATAAAAAAAATTATAAGAGACTATTGATTCATTCGATTTTATCAGATGATTATCAACCATGCCAAACCCATTTCATTTTAATCATTTTACAAATAAATTATACGATATATAAAAAGGAATATCATGCCATATGGCATGTATTAAAAAAGTAATTTTATTTTATCTTACAATATTCTAATAAATTATTGCAGTTTTTTTGAAACATTCATAAATTTTAAATTACCTATAAAAACAAGTGATATAGAAATGCACCAATAAAAATTATGACACAATACAAATAAGTAGATATTTGTATATAATATACAAAAAACCGATTGCAATTCGCTAAACATATACAGAAAAAATATTAAGCCATTTAAAAAATGCACTTTTCTTACTTACTGATTCGTAAGCCGCCAATCTGTTTATTCCTTTAAAAGTGTATAAAGACAAATGTAGCAATACCCAGAGCAATTATTTTAGAACTGATTCATTGTGTACGAATCTTATCGAATATTTTTTTATCACATCAAGTGGAAGATTATTGTATATCGCATTTCACTATCCATATTTGTAATATAATATATCTACCGATAAGAAAAAGTTTTGAAATATATATATCGAAAAAAGACATGTTTTCGCGAGAAAATGATTACTTATATAATTGTAATTGGTTTTTTAGTTTTTCGGTGGCACTAGTTTTCGTTTTATTATTTGAATGAGGATGAGAGACTTTGAAAATGAGGACTTATAAAAATTTTGATACTTTTAAAATTTTATTGATTCATAAAAATAATAAAATAGAGTCATCTTTCGACATAAATATTTATTATTTAATACAAAAAACTTTGAACTATCTAATGAAGATGTCTAATAGTAAATTTATCGGTACGGCAGTGTTTAATTTTGTACACAATTTATTCGGCCAATCAGTTTAAAAATTATCGTTGCGCTGCGCGTTGTGTTGCCTTTGGGAAACCGTATATAAATACATTATAATAAATAATTTTGCAGCTTAAGAGATTACGTTTTAAGGGTATTACATATTTAAGGAATATCTGTAAGTACCTACATATTATACAAAGATTGTATTATTTTGATTTACGTATATTTGTTGTAAATTTCATATAACCTATTTCATTATTGCATCTATAATACTTATGATGTGTTATTATTTTTATCGATGTATTGAGAAATTTATTTATTTTTATTGTTTCTGGATATTTATAGTATGAAATAGCATTTTGAAACAAAATTATTTCAAAACATGATAAATGATTTTATATGTAAGTCGTTATATTTAATAGAAACGTGTATGACAGATTTTGTTTGTGAAATGATTATAATAGTCACAAAGTCGTATTTATTAAAAAAAAAAACGAAAATTTGTACTATCGGATCATACAAATTATAGAATTTTTCATTCCACGATAATACAAAACTCATAACTTGATTAAAAAATTATGAGAAAGTCTCCTGTGTAACAAAAGTACACGGTTTCATTTTCGCAATCAAAAGATTAGCATGACATATTAAAATTAATCGGTCTGGTTTTGCAAATATCAAACAAACTTTATGTACAATGTCAACGAGTGAGTCAGTTTGGAAATAACCGTCGTGCTGTGTGTTACTGTATTTAAATTTTTATGCACTAATAAAGGAATATACAAATTAGTGGTTCAAATACCAGTGAGTATAGAGATTGCATTATTTTAATGGTTATCTGTTTTTAATATTTATTAATTAACCGCATCCGACCTTTTCTGATATATGAACTTCCGTATCGTAATTTTTATCGACATATTCCAATATTACCCGTTTACGTGGGTAGTTTAAATTTGTGAATGTTTATAAAAATCGGCAACGATTGAAAGAGGTATTTATTGTTATTGCAACATTGTTAAATAAAATAAAATGGTTATTTTAATATAAGCTACATGGCATGATGTATAAATCTACATGTCTCATATTTTGCAATAATTTGTTAGAATGACGGTTTTTTTTGTTTTTGAAATGAGTAAAACTTGGCATGTGTTTCGTATAGTTAATTTATCATTCGGTAGGGGCGAATGTATTGATATCTTCAATAAATTAATTTTATGACTAACGAAAATTTTGATTACAGCTATCGACATGGCAAGCAATCCAAGGCAATCATTAAAAGAAAAGGGAAATGAGAAGCATTTCCACCAAAGGTAAATAGTCTGCTGAATTTAATTTGTTACAATTGCGTTTTGCTAACAAATAAAAATATGTAATAGGGAATTTACTCGAAGACCTAGATCACAAGCGAAGTTTCAACCGTCTACAGCTTCTGCTTCAAATGAAATAATAGAAGAGGTGATCAGTGAAATGAGTTGTCCAGTTTGTAATGATCATCTCAATAAACCGATATTTATGTGTGAAACCGGCCATAACATATGTGGAGAATGCAAAAAGAATCTATTACTTCCCGTGTGTCCACTTTGTAAAAGCACTGTAACAGAACAAAGAAATTATACTCTGGAAGCTATTTCGTCAAAGGTAATATTTAATTTATTCAACTTTCATAATTAATCTATATCTTGAATATTTAGCTTAAATTTAGTAAATTCCTTATATAAATTATTCAATTATTGTTTATTTATATATTATCGAAATGATCCAGGCCGCGAAACAAGCAATAAGCATGCCTCGTCATCGAATTCTTAGTGACATCTGTCACCTGCCAACATGATCGCTGCCGATCTCATACAGAACATCGAGAAAGAGTTACATTGGTGAGACCAGAGTGTCGTAATGTGGTTAAGAGGGACATTGAGGAGCAGAGATTAAGGTACCACAATGGTGACAGGTGACGTCAATTTACAATGACGGTCGCCAGTGAATTTTGAAATAAGGCTCACATTGAAGTTCTACATCAGCAAAACGTCACTTAAAACTAATCCATAGCCCAATTGATCCCAATTGATCCCAATTGATCTCTGGCAATTCCACATCATACTATGTAAACATGATCCTCATCAATGCAATTCTTTTTCGATATTCTATATATGATCTGATTCTGGACCATTTAGATAGAATTTCGTAGCATAAATTGTGAAGTCTGGCTAAGTAACCAGAGAGTAATTGATTATCGCTGATGATCCAAATGTCTTGTGACTGTTAATCACAAAAGTCGTATCAATTTTTTATTGCACTCTTATTTCAGATATGCATTCCTTGTGTTAATGCTTCTTATGGCTGCAATTATAAATGTCCTTCAAACATAATGGCGAAACATACGGAAGAATGCAAATTCAAGCCAATCGATTGTCCTTTCAAATCCTATATGCAGAAGTGCAATTGGAGTGGTAAGATATTTATTTCATAATTTAAAATCATTAAAACGACATTTTCGATGTACCATTGTAATCAATGAAACAATAATCTATGAATATTATCAAAATGTCATTTTATCAGTCAAAATGAGTTATTTTATTTCCTAATAAAATTTCAACATTTTCAGGGGTCCTCAGCGATTTTGCATGTCATTTCAAAAGTGAACACCCGAATAATGTAACTTTAAAGCCTGGGATAGAGGTGGTCTTTCACAATTTCAACCCAAAAGTCTCAGATCGTGATTTGCAATTGATATTTTTTGATAAAAATTGGTTTTTGTACTTCGTCGATATCAATGTCGAGAAAAAAATCGGGTTTTGGGCTATACAAATGATTGGGACTGAGAAGGAAGCTCACAAGTGGAAGTACGATTTCACTTTTAAAAATAACGATAAAAACAAATACATTAATTTTTCAAATAAGTGTGAATCGACAAGTATTCCAATTATCAAGTTGTTCGAGAGTGGAAACTGTGTTGGGATTCCGTTAGCGGTTGTCGAAAATTTTCTTCATGAAAATGAAAAATTCAAGTTCACGTTTTTCATTAGACCATCTTCTTTCATACACCAAAGCCACCGACATCGACCAAATAAGTTCCACAATAATGATCTTGGTAGAAAACAAGACGTCAATTGATTCTTGTTATGTATTATATCAATTCAAATCAAGCAGAGTTGGCATAAATAAATATGTATCTCAATTCTATATTTTTATATTACCTGGCAAGTATTTCATTTACATAATTAGAATTTATAAATAAAACTTATGTTTTACTATTTGTTGAGGATTAAAAAATGTTGAAAAGTACAATAGTTTTATAATAGTTTGTTCATGATTCTGTTAAACCTTTTATGTAATATGTTATATGATAAGTATTATAAATGGTAATAATATAAAGTAAAAAATACAGATATACATATAGGATTATGATGATGTTTTATATTGTGTCATAAAATACAGCTCATTGAAATCGAGTCATGAGTAATTTGAAAGAAAATAAATAAATTCATGTTTGTATAATATAATTTTTAATAAATTTCAATTTTAGAAAATTGTACTTTTTTTCACTCGGTCGTATAATCAAACGAGGACTTTGGAGCGAAGAATAAATAAAATTCATTTATAGAGACTCTTTTCATACTTTCCAATGAAAATTTCCCCCTTTAAATTATCGAAAGGGAGCGGAAAAAATGATGAACACATTTTTTCCATTTAGCATTATTCACTTTCATTTAGAATTCCAATCGCATTCAAAAACGTCGTGCACAGTTTCCTCGTGCATTAAATAGAAATATTTATCAACGCATAATTTATAGGGTTCTTTTTGTAAATGGATAAAATGTAATATTGTATAGAAGATGGAGAGTGTAGGAGTCTGTTCACGAAATTGAATAAAAGATTGTAAGTATAATAAAATTCGATGTATTTAATTTGATATATGTATATAGACATAAATAATTCGATAAGAATATGCCTTTTGAAATCCAGATTTATTTTATTATATGTGATTATCAGTAATATAAATTGTTGGTGGTATATTATATATTGGATTATTATAAGAAATTTTTCATAATTTACCAAGTTAGAATTTTTTGATTGGTTGGTAAATTTTGGTGTTATTAGTTGAATTTTGGCCGTTTTAAAATTTATCATTTAATCTAAATTTAAAATAATTCCGATTTGTGTGTTTTATTTTGATTCGTATACGTGACTCGCTTTCAGGCAAATACCATTAATCAACTTCTGTCGACCATTGACCATTTCCATTAATAAACCGAGTCTTCGAGAACACGTTGTCTACTCTTGTGTTGTATTTTAGGGGATGTTCAAGGTCGTAAATTCACCAGGGTTGAATTTTTAGAGAGAAAATTGAAAAGTATGAAATTTTGTATTAGAAAAAAAATTTGTCAATTATTAAACTGATCGATTGTGAAGAAAACAAAAGATTTAAATAACGATAGTTTCATATAATTCATATGTTATAGCAACAGATTGATTATATTTTCAACGTTGAAATGAAATGGCGCCAATTTTTGCATTATTTGAATATTTTTAACCAAATGCGACTCTGACCGTTCAAAAACCGCCCATAAGCACGGTTTCGGGACTTATTAACACGTCGTGTTCGCAAGTTCGTAGAACTTTGGTAATGGCGGTTTAGCGGACGTTTAAGGCCGTATTACACTGCTAAGCATGCGACCTTCACATTTCTGGATTATGTGAATCAATATCGTATAATATAGTGAATATTATTAAAATAGTCTTGTTTTGCAGTGGACTTTTATAAATTAAAAGAGCTTACGGAACATAATTTTTTTTTCTATAGTGCATTTACAAGTGATTCAACCTTAATTAAAAAGTTATCGAAAAGTTAAAAATAATCTTATTATCATGTTTACATAACTATTAAACAACATATAGAGATTACTAACAATTCCTATACAGTTTTTATGTAACAAATTCAACTTTTTACAAATTAAATTCAACCATTGGAAATGTATTATTTTTACAGATCATGGAAAATTAAATAAATAGAAATAGTATTAGTTATGATTAGTTATATATGATCGTCCATAGGGCAAATAAGTTGCTGGTTTGTATTAAAAATTTGTAAAAAATTGTCGATTATAATTATCAAAGTCAAATTGATGAATAGTTTGTATTTAGTTTTTTATTATGATAATGATTTTAACGATATTCTTTGATGGTTGAATTTGATTTTTAAAAAGCTGACTTTGGAGTGCAAAAGCTGTAACGAGCAAAACATTTTTTCTCCACGCAACATCACAATTTCACGAAAACCGTCCTAAAACCACGGTTCAAAAACAACAATTATATCAAGTAACCATATCCAACAAACCTAAATATAACAACACAACATCTAGACACGAACACGTGTCAAATCCTTACATAGACTGGTCCGCGTCGATATCGTCAATTTCGCTTCGATCTCGGCAAGATTTTCTTCACGCCGCAAAAGATACGTCAGATTTCATCAAACGTGACGTCTATATAATGCCCGAGTTACGCACATAGTTCAGGTACGGCGTAGAATTCGAGACGTGTCGTAAATTTAACCGACGAAATTCGATATTGATAAAAAGTCGTAAAAAAGTTGATATGAGAGGGCGCGGATTCGAAACTCTCCAGGTTAGTGTGGGAAATAAAATTTATCGTTTTATTTGTGAATTTTTTTCGATGTATGAAAATAGCGAATTAGTTAAGCGACGTATGGTATAGTTGTTAGATGAACGATTGGTTTGAGGTTGTATAATGAGGAATCATTGCAATGATCGATTATATGAGAGGTATCTTTTATTTTGGATTTATACATAAATAAAGAAATTTTTTTGTAAATTAAGTTAGAATTTTGTAATACTTGAATGATATTGCTAGTATTTCGTTTTGAAGTGGGTGGTATATAAGCTTGTAAAATTCATGATGCATATCATGTTATTTAGTTTTGATTTATGCGTTTTTAAGTAAAACAATTTTTTCAATGTATTTTTTATTTAATAAGATTCAATTTGTTGATTCGATTTAGTCATTCAATTCACGATATCTTCCTGTTCCGAGGTTGTTTTTAAGATCAAAATTTTGTAAGCCATCATTGGAACTTGCAAACCTTTAGTACATCATCCAAAATATTGCAACTTGTACAGAGTTTTTTCTCCAAAACTGAAACACCATGTGATTTCTGATCAAATTTTCTTGGGCTTAAATTCTTTCGTTGCAAATAGGGTGTTTTTTTTCAGATTTTTGGCAAAATTAAAGAAACAAGATGTTGATGAACTGGGATAAAAAAAAATAGTATTTACATGACGAAGGGCAAAGCGAAATTGACTGTCAAAGATGACCACTCAAAGGATGCGTCGTCCATTTCCGAATACCGTAATATTATAAAACCACTGTCAAATTAGTTTATCTTTCGATAGAAGTGTTTGTTAATAACACTTTTTTATGATCACTCAATCAATATGAAAAGATTTTCTTTGACTTTTTTGCGAGAACAGAATTGTTA
>JAOXNN020000013.1:5319314-5329357 GCA_028571205.2 Hydropsyche betteni
AGAAACGGAAAACGATAAAATGTGAAAACCCGATTGTGTGAACTCGAAATGTGTACCCGATTTGAATATTTAATATTCAATTAATAAAATCAAAATAGTTCATTTTTTATTTGTTTGTGACATATAGGCAAAGCCAGAGGCAAAAGCTACCCGATGCCCGTAATCGATTGGAATATTTAATCAAAAAAACCAGTTCATTTGTTATTGACACAATTACGACATATACGCAAAGCCAGAGGCAGTAGGTAATAAGCATCACATTATAGACGTTAACTGTGTATGCATATAGAGACCATATTCGTAAAAGAGTCGCGAGCGTCATCGAACGAACGTTAACTGTATACGCATATAAAGGACCATATTTGCAAAAAAGTCATCGAACGAACGAACACATGAACGAACCAACTATACACACACACACAGAAATCCGCTATTATATATAAGGGATTACATTAAGTTCTCGAATTACGTGATTAATTCGTCCCGAAGGTTTTCGCGTAAGTCGAAAAATCGTGTAAGTTGAACCAACCTTAAATTTAATTTTTTACATTTTTACAATTGTACATCCCGATTGAGACTACCGTGCAAGTTGAAAAATTTTACTATTGAATGAATCATAATACGTATGGTGAAAGTCATACAAACGCCTCAGAGAAATAAAACACAATTAAATAAATTACATTGTTTTCAAAATCGCGTAATTACTAATTAACATAAGTCGAATTCGCGTAACTCGAGAAATTACTGTATTTATATATTTCTTTTAATTTTCTTGCACGATGTTATTTATTGTTTTTGATAAAAAGTATGTATGAGTGTTACGTGTCGTTTGCGATGTTGCTTAGTTCGTGTATGACGCAATTTTTAACGGAACAATATAGTGTGATAATATGATGGTTGATGTTTCATTAAAATTTGAACTTATTATTTGGTAACATTGACACTTTCAAGAGTATCTTCTTCAACTGCAACAGCAAATATACTGTAATTTTCATTTACCAGTAATTCAGTAATATTTTTTATTAATTACCAATCAATTAAGTTTCGAATAAAAACTGGAAAAATAACGAAACACCGTACGCCTACACAACCTAATATTTCTCTAAAAATATTTTCTGAAAAAACAGCAGTATAAAAATATTCGAAAAATTCGACATACAATTTGTTTATATTTACTAGTAAATATTAAAAAATACCGGTAAATTACCGCACAGTTATTTGGGTCATTTACCAGTAATGACCTCCATGCTATGATTGTTATCGTTGGGGTTAAAGTTTTGTTAGGTGAAAAGAAAGGTAATGAAAAAAAGTATTAGTTTTGGGTAATGAAGGCGTTGTTTTGAAAAACATCATCTCATTATATTGTTTGTATGAAACAGTTTTGAGTTATACGCAAACTAAGCAATTTTGTAAACGGCGGAAACATGTATACACATAAATTTATATTAAAATATTAATATTTTAGTATAATAATATATTAAAGCATCTTTATATTGATAACGATAAAAATCTACTCAGAAAAATAATGAAATGAAAGTTTCACTTCGTATATTTAAGATAGTTACGCATTTTTTTTCAAATTTATATATTCATAATACTATACATTTATATGATATATACTATCAAAGTTCATCTAATTAAAATTTTACTTTTAAAACGCGAAAATTCTGTACATATTTTCGCATCAAAACAAATATTTAGTTTTTAAAACAGAATAATCAAATATCAATTTACTACAAAATAATTCATGATACGAACGTTTCACTTCAAACTCAAAATAATAACACTCAATATTTCCAATCAATAAAAACCGAGCGCACTTCAAAACCATCAAAAGTACATCAACGCCCACACATATTTGCCCACCCCTACTTTCTCTTGCACTTTTCCCCTACAAAAAAACACTCGCACACCACAAACACACACATATCGAGCTTTCGAACGGAAAACGTTGAAAAATGAACATGAATGGAAATACGGGCATAAAAGGTAGCATGTGTCGACGTTAATTGGCGGCTCGAACCGCACTATTTACACTAAATGCATTTCTGCAACGCTCGAGGCTGAAATGCGCACGTTTCATATCCGCTGAATAAATATCATGGAAAAAATATGGTCGAAATTTATATTTTCTATTATGGGTTGTGATAATTGTGAAGTTCGGGTATTAATTTTCACGTTTCGATACGTCAAAGAGTGTTCTTGTGTTGAAACGGTGAAGTATTATATTTCGGTTGAACAAAGAACGCGAAACGTAATCTGTTTCATCTCTAAAATTGACGTGGTAATCTCTTTGATTTGATATTATAATACAAAGTGGGGTCTGAAGGGTCGTTTGGATTATTAAAGGAATTCGCTCTCAAAATATTATCGTTTCGATTGGATTTAAATACAAGTGTCTAAACTATATTGCGCAACGTTTAAATAATGCGTATTTTCATTCAAATTTATTTTTTAACGAAAATTAAAAAAAAATTGTACATGGTAAACTCAAAGTTATATGATTATATTCCCTATGAATATTGTATAAACGATCATAAAATCCATTCACATTCATAAAAAAATTATAAAAATCATCTCCACATACAAACTAATAAAAAATCACACTAATATCGTCATATAAAAATGTGCTACATAAGGTTTATGTACGATATAGAGTTTTCTATGAAAAATGCAAAAAATATTGGGTTTTTTGTACAACTATTACAATACAATTTACATTCATATGACTCTCAGACTCATTTCCTAAAACGAGTTCTTTTAATATTTATTTACTTACTTTTCTTACGTTTATAATTCTCAATATCATTTTTAACTACATTACGAAACTCCGATGTTAAAAATATAAATCTTTTCCAGCTTTCTATATGAATATCATAAGATACGTGAAATATCATATTTGACAGATGACGTTAAATATTAATTTTTTTAATGACATTAACAAAATGGAACAGCACATTAAATTTCATTAAGAAAACGTAAGATTTCTATGCGTTTTTCATGAAAAACGCGATTAAACGAACATTGCGTAAAAAGTGCATCGAAATCGATACGTGTCTCCTATCCCCTATATATAATAGCGGATATCTGTCTGTCTGATCGTATGTCTTGTGTGTCGATGACGCTCGCGACTTTAAAATGATCGACGCGCCGATCCCCTATATATAATTCTTCATGCGAATGTGGTCTTTATGCGTATACACATAACGTCTATAATATTATGAAATACGTCGATTATTACGCAGTGGAAAAAATATTTGAATCCCCTATATATACATGTATAATCACCGATGACAGATGTCTGCGTCAATAACAAATGATCTGATTTTATTTATTAAATATATTCAAATCAAGTACGGGCATCGGGTAGCCTATATGTCACAAACAAATAACAAATGAATTGTTTTCATTTTATTAATTAAATATTAAATATTCAAATCGGGTACATATTTCGGGTTCGCACAATCGGGTTTTCACATTTTATCGTTTTCCGTTCCATAACAAATCCACAGCCGATGTTACTAACATCGGGCCTATATACTCTCTATATAATTCCATAACATAAGAACATAAGAAACATAAGAACCCAATTCGACCAGGTAAAATTGCCAAACTCTACACCGTTTAAGCGAAAAAGCAAAACATCATCGTGCAGAAAACAATTTTCACACCATCCATCAACCACATATCAAACTGTCGTTGCCCAAAGAAAACTCCGTCGAACGCGAATCAACAAAATACAAAACAGCCCACAACCCCCTACTCGCACCAATTAGACTATTAACGCCCGACGTTTTGTCGCTCCGTTAATCCACCCCGTCATACGAACCACCCCCAAACGCCCACCCACCCCACCCTCACCATATGCGAAATATTCGCGTGTTTTTGCGCCCCAAGTCGACACGCGGTGGGCGGGGACAGATTAATGCGCAACACTTTCGCGGAACACGTTCGCGCGCTAATTTACTGCGCCCCCCCCCGCCCAGGTTCCCTTTTATTTATCGGCGAATTAAAAATTAATTTATCGAAGCCGAAATTGCAACTGATGAATAATGGCGGCGATATTTTGCGCAGAATTTGCAGTCGGCCGTTCGTTACGCTTTCCGCAGGTGGAGGTGCTTTGTTGATTCGTTCGCGTGCCGTTTCGGATGGAGGTTTATTTTGATTGTGTTGTTGGATATAATATAATATTATTGGGTTAGTATTGAAAGGTTTTTTTAAATATAATTTAATTTTTATTTTAGAATTTAGACTTATGTGAAATTGATATTTTTCTTCTCATACAAATACTTATCAAATATGATACTAATTTATAACATTTTACATTTTATCAAATTTTTTGAATCTTCTTTATCAAGTATTATATTATAGAATTTTCAAGAATTCAGAAAGTTAAAAGAGAATTTTATGTTCTATAAAATAGCGTTTTTCTCTTTTTCGAGTTAAATTTTTATAGCATAATTTTTTCAATACCTTGATAGAATGGACTTTTATTATACAATATTATGCAATATAAATATTTTTATACATATTTAATGAGTCGGAAAAGAATCCACTACATATATATATTTTATCCAATATAATAAGATATTTAAAGCAATTAAGATGAATACTTGGAACATTGAAGAGTGTACAGTAAACCCCCCTATAACGCCAAGACAGATTCCACGTTTATGTTAAGGTTTTTTAATTTTAATTATTTTATGCGTTAAATGCTTGTTTCAAATGCATTTGAAAAAAATTAGAATCTGAACATATTTGAACGATATGGGGGGGGGGACGTTATAGAGGGTTTTACTGTATTACATGTATATATGACTATTGGATATTGAAATATAATATTCAAATATATTCGAATCGCATTATTGTAGATGAATTACAACTTTGATCAGTTATTGAATAAAAATAATTAGAATTAAAAAACTAGTTTATATCTGAGATTAATTAAGTAAAACATATTTTATTACACGTAAAAAACTTTGATTGTTTTGTTTATCAGACATGTTCGTATACAAAACAATATATCGCAGCACATAACTCACGACACATAAAATTTATGTGCGGTAAACGAATAATTATTTCAATCATCGTAAAACGAGAGTACGTCAAAAATATATAACACACAGTAATGCGAAAAAATAGAACTCGCACACGAAGAAAACTCGAAAGACCACTCAGAATGCTAATGACGTTTCACACGTCTTTTACGGTCTGACGAGAAAGCGGAAAAAAGTACAATGCAAACACAGGATTCATTTGAATTCCGAGAGTCATCATCTCGTAGAAATCTCATTTTGTTATGCATGTTTCACTTTATAAAACCGGAGGGAGGAGGCTCGAAATGTGTCGTCATTGTGTTTGCTGCACAATGTTAGACACTTCTTGCTACAATTTTGTTTGTCGGTGTATAAAGTGAATCGCCCGATTTCAAAAAGCGCCAAATCATTATATAAACAACTTCTTAATTAATTTTGAAAAATTATAGGTTAGTAATATAATAGATTTGATATATTGATGAGGTTTTCATTGATTATAGAATTTAAGCTGTTATATTATAATATATGTGAGAAAAAATTTCAGTATCTGGTTCATTGGAAGCTCAAGCTACATCTTAAAAAAAAAATAATAATTGAATGAATAATGAAATATAATAATGAATGGAGTGTAAAAACTGTAGCAGTTAAAAAATCTTACCGTATGATGATTTCGATAATATAAACTTTTTTGATATCGTCAAATTATCATAAATTTTTTTTGATAGCATCAGAAGTTTAGATAGTTTCAAATCAATCATGTCTATAGATTGTGCTAAAATCATTTTTATTTTGATAATTAGTGAGAATTTATTTGAAGCTGTTGATGATAACATAAATAAATAATAAATACATAGTTTGAAGAAGCATCGCATTTTGAGGGAAAAGGCTCCAAATATTATAGTATAATAATGAGCACGCAGGAGACGGACGTTCGCATAATACGTTGATGTTTACGCCTGAAGTTTGCATCTCTCTGAAATTTAAATTGTTCGAGAAGTTTGCGTGAAATTCGTTTTGTATTATGGCATTCGGGCATTTGCATAATGACTCTATCCGGTATCAAGTTATCAAAAGTTTTCGAAGTGCACGCGCGCGCACTCGAACGAATCCTCGGCTAAAGGCCTAATTTGTGTCTTTTGCCCGTTTTATATTAAGCGATATTGTTGCAGACTTGTGATTTTGTATTATGAAAGTTTTCATAATGAACGTGTTGCTGTGTGTGTGTAATTGTAGTCGGATTCGCATTTCAGAGATTGCGTTTTAATATAAATAATAAAAGTTTTCATATGTCAAATTAAGTACGTTATAAAAATGTTCAGAATCATGAAACGTAATTGGATTACTTTTGAAGAGGGTTATATTAAATTATTCAGATTTTTATGTATGATACGAAAAATATACATAAAAAAATCCATTCATTCATTTTTTAATAATACATGAAAGGAGATCAAATATTAAATACATCGAGAAAAAAATTTAAGTCAAAAATGGATGACAATATTTCAACTCTCGTTATCTATCACAATGAGAATTAGTATAACAGTTGATTCTCACGTTAATCGCTGAAAAACACGACTATCACGTGTGTTATTCATAATATCGCGTGTAATGCAAATTTTATTACAACGATAAATCGCGGAACACGAATTTTATACAAATTTCACAATAAAGCACGCATTTTTCTGAAAGACGAATGTTTATTTTTAATACAAGAGCACGCATTGTGCCCGCAGACTCGAGGAACATACTATTATTGCAAAGAACACAATACATCCTATGTTTAATATAAATATGCGTATGGAAATAAAAACATTATTCAACGTTTTCTAACTCGTCCCGGGAATTGAAAAGAATTCATTCGCGCCGAGAGGTATGTTGTTAACACATCAAACGTGCCCTTTTAATATTTCAAAGGAAAATAAACGGGAAAATGCGCGCAGGAAATGTTTATGTAAGCGGAAAAAAAAGTTGGAAGATAATAAGTAATGGAAGCTTATATTTCATCGAAGTTCGACTCTTTTATGACTTGCTAGGAGCGACAAATTTTTAAAAACGTCGTTTGTTCCTTAAGTTGTGCTTGATGCGAAAAAAATACAAGCTAAACACACTTTACATGTTTGAAGTTTGTTATACAAGATATATTCGAAATGTATAAAAATATAATATAATTTATAAAAAATTAATAGTTACAAACATATATAGGTTTTAAATATCAAATTCAACCTTTCAAACTTCAAATTACACGCTAAGCACACACTTTACATATTTGAAGTTTGCTATACAAAAAATATAATTAGTAAAAAAGTCATAGTTAACCATATACAGGTTTTACATATAAAATCCAATCACCAGCTGAGATTATAAAAGTTAAATCGAAGAATATTATACCGTATTTCGTTGATTATTATGGCAACGGTCTTAAAAATATTTTCCGATAGTTTAATTTTAAAATTGAAAGGATAATTTTGAATTTGTAATGTAAAACTTGTATCACCAAATAATTTCAATTAATATAATCACATTCATTTGAAAAAAATACGCAAGGTATGAAAACAGTTTAATTTTCAATGATGGCAACACTGAATTCTAATTATTATTAGATGAATTTTATTAAAAATACAAAATAACCCGAAAAACGCCATTCTTAAAACGACACGGTAAACATTCACCGACGTCGCTAGGCGTTTTGATTGATGGCACTCGAGGCGGGGAAAAAGGACATTCGAAAGTGTGTTTGTACAGTGGTTAAGTTACGCAACGTTTCTTCTGGCTATTTTGCGGTGTTTATTTCTTATTTGTGTCTGAGGGATGACGTCTAGTGGTTGTCCGATGCAGAAAAATGTGACGTTGATAAATAAAAGTGGGCGAATGTAAATGTTCTGGACGCGGAAAGGGTTCGAATTTTCGCGCGCTTCTCTGCACATTTCCTGTGAAAAAGTGTAGTATTTTCATGCGGAGTACGTTTATTTTTTTTATAAAAAATATATACGGGATTGAGCCATTCAAATGAAATACGATTTCAAAATATACGAGATTTATTATGTCGAAATATTCAATTTCCGCCGATTTATAAATAGCGAAGATAGATTATTTGATTTTAATTAAGTCACTTTTTCTTATTGAAGTGAACCAACTTCCGACGAACTTTAATAGACTTCAAGTGAATAGTATAATAATATAGCGAAGATATTCCAACATTTTCATATACTGCATCAAACAAAGCAACGCTGTCTGAATCACAGAGCGAAATTTAAAAATTCTCTAGGTTACTGGGTAAATCGAACGGATATTTATAGGAAATAGTCGCAGCTTCTACAATTTTCACACATCGCCATCCCAGGAACTTTCCGAAACACATTTAAACGCGATTTCACTCACACCAGCGATACCCAAAATACATCACAAAAATTGGAAACATTGAATTTCCCATACACAACAAAACTTTGATCAAACATTTGAACACCTACGACACAGCCTACGAGAGCGACGCAGATGTATCGGGACATGGAACGTAAGGGGGACACACGCAAAGGGAGCAGATAAGGAAGTACCGGAAATCGATTTATTTGAAGGGAGGAAGGAGGCTTCTGGGGTGGCCAGGGTGCATTCGTTCCAGGATCCTCCTTTATCCCGTGCTGGAATAATGCTCTGAACGGGCAAGTATGCGCGCGTCGAGATAACGCTCCGAGTTGCATTCGTTGCGAGTTTCAGCTGAATATTTATCATCGGATGAATATTCTGGATGCTTGAATTTGTCGTTGAATGGTGGGAATGTATCGGGTTTTTGGATTCATTGAAAAATTTTGAATGAAGCAATTTTTACGTGATTTCGAATGTTGATAATAATAAGGTTTGTTTGAAGTTGAAATTTGAAAAATACTAATATTTTTTTGATTTAAATTATTATGAAAAAAATAATGATGTTTCAGAAAAATGTGTGTCTTTATTATGAAGTGATTCGTATTAAGTTTCATCGGCGTGCCTTTTATGTAACAAAGTAATTTTCTCCCTCGATATTATGTTAGAGGGTTGCTTTTAATTACATATTAAATGCACTATACGGGAACGATTGAAGTTTCATAATTACAATTAAAATTAAAACTTATTGTTTCAGATAATAAAGGCATGATTTCAAACATATACTCGATCGACTTGATGATATATTGTTTGAAGCAAGCGTTGTTTGGTATTGACAGAATTGTATTGTAATGTGCTGATGGTTGACAAGCATTGAGCATAATTTATTCAACGAATCATATCGAACGCGTTAACGGTTTCACAATACAACACCATAGATAATCAAGCCTGAAATTGACGATATAACCCAAAATTTAATACGATCCAAATTAATATTTATTCAATAGATGACAAAGCGAAACGCTCGGCGACAAATCTTCCCACTTTGCGGCGATAGTTTAAGATAAATTCGATTCTGCAAAGAGAACACACATATATCATTCTGAACAAACAGTTCTAATCTTTTCAACGGCGTCGGAGTACTTTCACTTTCGCAGAAAATTGTGGAGCTGGTCGGGTTTCGGTCTGGACTTTTAATAATTTATTGTCCACACGTACACGAGGGATACTTTCGTTTAATGAATTGGATTTTTTTCGATTGAACACGTGTGTTTATGGATTTTTTCCAGGCTGTACGTATAATAAAGATTGTGCAGTCGAATAATGCTTCATCATAGCAGGATTTTTTGTTACCGTTGGCATATTTATGAGGTCATCAATCACGTGTCGGTCGACGACTCGTGTTATGGACAAATAACCTTACGAGAGCGAACTATTGTATAAATAAATATAATAGAACAATAGGGTTTCGTGGACGAAAAAAAGGACGAATCTGATAGGATTTTCGCGGTGAGTTATACGGGTATGAGCTGCTCCAGGAACAAAAGGTACGAAAAAGATAATGTTAATGAAGAGATAGAAAGAAAGAGAAATAGTCGTGCGGTTGAAATGGCACAAAAGCGATTTTTCATTATTATTGAAACATTATTT
>JAOXNN020000013.1:5343328-5356476 GCA_028571205.2 Hydropsyche betteni
GAAAACCCGATTGTGTGAACTCGAAATGTGTGCCCGATTTGAATATTTAATATTTAATTAATAAAATCAAAATAGTTCATTTGTTATTTGTTTGTAATATATAGGCAAAGCTAGAGGTAGAGGATACCCAATGCCGGTACTCGATTTGAATATTTAATATTTGATTAATAAAATTAGTTCATTTGTTCATCATCATCATCATAAAATATAAAAAAATTCGCGAGCGTCATCGACACACACATTCAGACAGACAGACAGACAGACAGACAGAAATCCGCTAGTATATATAGGGGCTAGGGGATAGGGGATATAAGGGATATTATGAATATAGATATTTTTTCTACTAAAAATATCTTATATCATATATCAAGTCTTTTTTTATTATAAAACTAGTAAATAGGCCCGATGTCAATAACATCGGCTGTGGTTTTATTAAGAAACGGAAAACGATAAAATTTTAAAAACCCGATTGTGTGAACTCGAAATGTGTACCCGATTTGAATATTTAATATTTAATTAATAAAATCAAAAAGGTTCATTTGTTATCATTTGTTGTCATCATCATCATTATCGTTCTTTTGAAAAAGAAAAAAAAAGTCGCGAGAGTCATTCAAACAGACAGACGGATGGACACACAGAAATCCGCTATTATATATAGAGGTTTTAATTTTTGATTTAACATTTATATTAATTTTTTTAATTAAACAGAAATTACATTCTGAGAATACTGTTTCAATTAAGTTGTTATAAACGAAAATAATATCTTTGAAGAAAATATAATAGTTGATATGTTTATAAGTATATTTTGAGAAATGTTATTTGTCTCTTCTAAATTCAGTTACGGTCTGGTGATTCGACGTCAACGTTCAAACACAAAATATTACATTTTTAATGCATGTTTTAAACCTCCATGGAATTCAGAGTCAGATTTTCAAGATCTTATTACAGATTGTATTAAAATTTTCTCGTTAGCTTTTCTTGCGATATCGGTATATACGTTTTCTTTGAGTTTCATCGTCGGGTTACTCGAGGGATTTTGGTGGATTAATCAAAAAGATGAAAAAAAAAAACGAACATTGGTACGAAGCTTGTTGCCTGCTACAATTTATAAAACCGTGTACAATATTTGCGAAATATAATCAATTCATGCTTGAAAAGAAATTGAAAACGCTAGACAGTTATGTCACGATGTTAAGTGCTTTAGTGATGAATTAATATTAAATAGATCACTTTTTTTTTTAAATTCAACATGAAATGAGTGGCATCTTGAAACAAGATACGATCCATAAAAGTTATGCATTTCCACGAACGGCTAGACTTTATGCTTTTCTTTATTGTTTCTTTATAAGGAGGGGTTATGAAAAATTTAATAAACTTTCTCATGAAGAACGCAGACACGTAAAACAAGACTCAGATTGTTCAGTAACGAACGCATTCTTGTCGCAACTACTGAAAATTGTTTAGCCGGGAATACTTGTGATTTATGTCCAAGCCGGGTAGCAAGTTCGGGACATTGTCAGTTATCATATTTCTAATATACAACCGGGTATAAATAATAGAGAGCCGAACGTCAAAGTATATAAATCTGTGGATTTCCTTTTTTCGAAAATTTGACATCGCTCGGTCACATAAATTCAAAAGTAGCCGAACGATACTTTTGGTCACTGAAGTGGAACACGTTTATAAACAACAAGATTCGACAGCGTTCGTTCTTCTCAGACTTTGCTAGTGCGATCCTACTGTTTCCTTTTAGGGCCACCATAATTTTTAGAAAAAAAAAAACGATACAATTTTAATTTTGAAATTATTAATGAAAACTGATGTATCATACTCATCCAAAATAGAAACTAACTGACATATTCAGTTTCGTAAACACAATAATGTTTTATGGGTGAAATTGAACTATGAATTGAAAAAGCATAGATTTTGCCTTTTGTATAAAAATAATATACGATATGCGTCATTTCTAGTGCATTGAAGAATCTCGTATTGAGAATCATTTTATTTGTAGTATGCGATGAAAACAAATTGAATGTATTATAATAAATAATAAAACAAAGAATGAATAATGGTCATGCGGTTGATATTTCGCCCTATACGCATTTACGGCGTTGCCGATCATTTATTTATATTCATTTTAACGCACGTTTTATTCATTTTAAGATACAGATATTTTTTTCAATGATCAAAGTAACTTTTCAAGCGCACACATTAAAATGCACAGAATATATTTTTTAATGCACATTAATTTTATAATATTAATTTCACATTTTGAATACAAGTTTATTCAATAAAATGCACGTCAAAATTGTCCCCAATTTTTATAATATATTACATACATACCCAACCCGATATTGACAACAGACAAATCTAACCCCAACAGCACAAACGTCCCCAAATCACAACAACTAATCATCTGCATCCGAATCGACATCCCATCAGGCTCAAATGGGTCGAGAGTGTCATTCGCAGGCATCGCATGGTCATCCCCTAGGAGTGTTTGTGTTTCTGGAACGTATTCGGTACAAGCCGGTCCAAAGTTTTGGTACCAGAACGAGTGCATGGGGGCGGTCAGACGCCAGACATTGGCGCCAACGTTTGCTGGACGTCTGCTTTATGGTCACACCCCCTCGTTAGGGTGAGCATATAAATTGTGCGATTGAGGGAATGTTCGAAATCGTTGGTTGTAAAAGTATTTATGTATAATTATTTCGGTTGTATCGGTTGAATGTGTTAGTGCAAGCCTCGGCAATCTATAGCCCGCGGGTCACTAAGTGACCCGTTTGATGATTTCAAGTGACCCATTAGATTAAATATTTTCTCAATAAAATTTATAATATTGCCCACTAAAAATTATTTAAAAATAAACCTACAGACTCAAAACATTTTATTAAAGTCACATTTTGGTTGCTTCTGACCCACAGTCAAAAAGGGTTACCTAGATCATGAATGCTAGGGATGTATGATTTAAAGTAATTTTAATTTAACGGTAATTTGATATTTTCTTTTACTTATAAGTGGTTTATTGCTAAATTAAGTTCAAAATAAAAACTAAGGAAAAAATAACGAGAATTCGAAAAAAACCGTAAAACCAAAAATACTCTCAAAAAACCGTAGGTACACGTATAATACTTACAAAAATCAAGTTTTTTACCGGTAAATTACTGAACTGTTATTTAGGTTATTTACCGGAAATGACATTCCTAGTGAATACATGTCGTTATGAAATTAGTTATATTATTCAACTCTTTGAGCGTTGTATTGTAATCGATGTAGGTTACATACATATGAAGGTTATTAAGTAGAATATGAATTCAATTGATCGATAGAATCGACATAAATATATTGTATAAAACTGTAAAATAGTTTTGTGATTTTACTAATTGAGAGTTATTTTTTTTAATAAGAAAATTTATCCTAAAGCTAACGTATACTATGTATATAATATAACGAAACGGCATTAATAAAATGATTCCAAAAGAAGATTCAACTACCCAATGATTATCAAATATAATAACTATTCATATGTTTATTCATATAGTTACTATCGATATGATTACTCCAATAATCAATCATATCAGGACGAGTTTACTTCAACATTAACAAAACATTAACTTCAGAGTTAATACCTTTACTTCTTCCTCATTTAACTAATAACTAATCATCATGCCAAATTCGTATAATCACAAAAATCATTTACAAATATACTGTCCGTTCCATAAAAATATTTAACAGAACTGTCACCCTAACATATACCACACGTGGCCGTTGGCACGGTCACCGGAGCGCATATGAATAATGAACACTTTTGCGAGCATTACAAAAACGCACTTTGCAGTGTGTTAAATTTCCTCGAAAATGTGCCCCATCCTTCGTATCACAAGCAGTGCGATAATAGGAAAGCTGCTCCTCTCCCAACATGGCTTCTTTAAAAATATCGTAAATATGAATTCGGTTTTATTGCAGTCTGCGCTTTTCGCAGACGCAATGATGCTTCCTAAATTAAAATAAAAGTCGTGGAATTTTCTGCGCCGTAAAACGGACAATGCATTTAAAATGTATAAAGGCTACGAATTATTTGCGCTGAGTATTTCAGATGCTAGAATTTTGGCTTCTTAACGTTTTATGGGCGCTGCAATAAAGATTGCAATTTCTTTGTTCTCGAGTGATGGGCGTTGAAAAAATTTGGTTGAAGTTAAATGGGTGTGTGCGCTTTCAATTTTTTTATTTGATTAAAACCGAGTGCTTGATATAAAATTTCAAAATATATATATTTTATTAAATTGAATTAAAATGTAAATATTTTTTTTAAAAATAGTAAGAGAATATCAACGGAGAAAAAAAATGTTGCATATAAAAAAAAATTTGGACAATCTATAATATATCCCCGATCCCCTATATACATATAATAGCAGATATCTGTGTGTTCGTCTGTGTATCTGTGTCGATGACGTTCGCGACTTTAAAAAGACACGTCGATACGATTATTTTTTTCCGTCTATAAAATTATTCTTCATGCGTATATGGTCTTTATGCGTATACATTTAATGTCTATAATATCATGCTATGAAAGCGTCTCTATTGACTTATGCAATACGTCGATTGTTACGCAGTGGAAAAATATTTAAATCCCCTATACATGCATATAATCACCGACGACAGATGTCTGTGTCAATAACAAATGAACTGGTTTTATTTTTTAAATATTAAATATTTTCAAATCGAGTACGGGCATCAGGTAGCCTATATGTCACAAACAAATAACAAATGAATTATTTTGATTTTATTTATTAAATATTAAATATTCAAATCGGATGCGCATTTCGAGTTCACACAATAGGGTTTTCACATTTTATCGTTTTCCGTTTCTTAACAAAACCATAGCCGATGTTATTAACATCGGGCCTATATACTAGTATTATATTTTTACACATACTGATACAAATTGTCAATTCTCATCGATCAATAAAGTGATTTGGTTACTAAAAGGAATGGTTTTAGCATTCAAATTCGTTCAAAGTTATCTTCTATACGAAAAAAAACCTATGGCGCATAAAAAAAAACCATATTTCAAAATAAAAATTATGAAAACGTGTAATAAAAATATAAATGATTCTATTACTTATATTTCAACACAGAAAAATCAACAATTCCAAACTACCGAAACTTGAAACGCTTCAAACAACCAACACACATCTGAAGATTTTCCAAGAAAATCGCACTTTGTCCCACTCAATTCAACCATACGCCCACGCGCACACACACACGAACACACACACACACAAACCATAAAATACATTTTCAGAACTTCGCTGAAAACTTGGCCGAAAAGCGGACTCGTCTCCGGTATATCCGACCGGGATATTAGCAAAGTTACCCCCGCGAAAGGGGTACATATGCACCGCGAGATGCAACGATACGGCACGAGTGTGTGTGTGTGCAAATTTTACATATATGACGGTCGTTCGGTGGTGTTGGTACACTTGTAGTGCTTCCGCGGTTTGCAAGTCTATTTAACTTTGGAGTTTTGTAGGTATGCGAAAAAGTCGTCGAAGTGAGCGCTTCGGTTAAGTTGTAGTCGCTAATTAAACTCTGGTTAAATTGAAGCTGGATAAATACGGAGATGTAATATCTTGATGAAAGATTATTAACGGTTGTTTGAACGTGAAGTTAAAACATAATTGCAAAATTTATTATAGGGCGGTGATTCGTTTATTGAAAATCTTATTTTTGGAAATTCGGAGCTTCGCGAACATCCACGTGTATAAAAGTACATCAATAAAAAAATCATTCACATATAAAAGTTACGAAAAGCAGCGGGACCACTTTGAGACCGCTACTCGACTCGGCTTTTCACGTTCGGTCGAAAAGTTATCGAAACTTTTTTCGTTTGAGTACCTACTTTCCCCGCGGATAAAAAAAACCACACTTCTGACGAAAAAAAAATCAAAAATAGAAGTCACAAAACTGTTGTACCTTAGTTAAGACTTCAGATCTGTGTCCAAAATTTTTTCTTTATTATTAAATTTTTTTATAACAAAAAAGGGAAATATGGTGTGTAAAACATATATTTTTTTGCTTTGGAATTTCTCTAATTTATCTGAAATTCGTTTAATCAAAAAGTCATAACGACAAATGTTAATAGGTTCATTTTACTAAATGTACTAGTATAAACAGCTTCTACAGTCCAAATTTAACTTTATAAAAATCAAATTTAATCATCAGACAGTATTAAATAATAAACGAAAAACGATCTATTCTTGAAACTAACATTCATAATCTCAATTGGTGATTTTTACAAATTTTTAGGTTTATAATTAATCATATTTTTTACAAAATCAATTTGAAAACAGGTAACATGCATGTACAATATATATAATATCTAACATTTCTTTTATATTTTTATGAAATCATAAAAAAATTAAAAAATGAGTGAAATAAATTTGCGATGGTTCATTTCATGGTTTATGGTTTATTATAGTTCATCTCATTAACGACCAACTTTATGAATAAAAAAAATACACTCCAAAGATGACAATTATTGAAAGTCTCGATAGTTAAACACACGTTCCCAAATTGCAACGAACATGCAAAAACTACACGATAATCACCATTAAAAATACAAATCACAAATTCAATCAACACAATCACCATTTAATACCGAAAATAACACAGTTACAGAACCACAATATGAATGTCCACTGCTCAATTCCCCGTCCTCCAATTTTTATCCAGCTTTGGCCCCGAGGCCATGGCGGACACAACACCACCATAGAGACACACCATTGTCGCAGAGCACATGTATTATTTATGTGCAGGCCGCTGAAAATGCACCGGCACCGCATCGCATACATAAACGTATATTATTTCAGATGAACGGTTGACAATCCTATTTGGGATGCAAATTCTGCGCGTATACGCGCGCGCCTAAATTATGGTCGTCCGACGCCAAAATAATCGTATAAAAAAATTATAGGTATGTGTGGGGGAAAAGCTCAGTTTTCCGGGGAGTATATAGACGACGGGATTTAGTGTGTAGATTTTCATGTTCGGCGAAGTCGTATTTCGCGATGAATCGTTGCTTTGTGTGTTTTGAATAAATTAGATGTGGGGTTTGTATGGGTTTTTCGTGGAAGAGATTTTTTCAGGAAAATAATATAATAGCTTTGAAATTGTAAATTCAATCTTTTTGAAATTATGTTCAGTCTTTTGAACATGAAATTCAACCTTTTAAATTCCGAATTAAACCTTTCAAATCGAAAATTCATAAAAAAATAAAAAAAACGTGAGTTTATTCGTTGCAATTAATAAAATATAGGGGAGACTTGTCCAATTTCGTAATATTATATTAAGCGCATTGTCATAATCTTGTCTTCAATTGTGAAATAATTTAAAAATGTTTATAATCATAAAGCATCAACCTTATTTTTCATTGAACCATTATTTAAATTATATAATTCATTACCAATTTTGTGTGGCATCTTAGATGATCGAATCTGAGACATAAAATTCCATGCTAGTTCCATGATAGTGTTCGTATGATACGCTTTTCTCTATTTTGAGGAAAGTTTCGTAATATAAATTCTTTCGATAATAAAAATGTCAGCATTAATATTTAATCATAATGATGATTTGATTAACTATTTTTTTAAATTTTGATTATTTTGAATTTTTAGTGGAAAAGCTGTATGATTTTATTATTGATTTATTTGATGTCAATTCTTTTTAATGAGTGTTAAATATGAGTATTATACAATCACGTATTTCTATTTTCCAATGCTCAACATAGATAAAAATCTATATTGAATATAAAAAAAACGCCCAAGGATAAGAATCCTTAAAACAAAACAAAATAAAAAAAAAACTCATATTGAACAAAAGCAACTCGACCACCATAGAGTCATCGAGCACTTTCGCCAGCCATAGGAATAACTGCTAATACTTCCCGCAGGATCTTCAGAGTCTCATAAAGGAGACGATCCTCAGAGACGTCGACCATTTTAATAACCCTGAGGAGCGCCATTTCGTTGTCGGCCCTAACACCCTTTCCGGGTCCATTGTCGAAATTGATTCGGTTATGCCGTGTTGTACCGTATCATGTCGTTTCGTATGCGAGAGATGTGTGGGAGGGAAATTCATATTTTGTGTCTATGGGGATTTATTTGTGGATCGTATCTATGGTAATTTATTTTTGGATTTTATTGTGAATATTAAATGTGCGGGATTTCGGATTGGGGTGAATTGAAGTGCTTGTTATGTTCGATATTTTTGTTCAAAAATGGAGATATTTTTACGTGTTGGAAATGTTACAATTTAAATAAATCACATTGGAAATAGTTCAAGATGAAAATGATTAACGTGAAAAAACGGTTAATAAGAAATAATACTGTGTAAAAGTATCGTTAAAGTCTCAAAAAGGTGAGAGGTCATGTTATTTGGAAAATTTTAAACGAAATATACAATAGCCTAAATATCTACGTCAGGGGTCAACCTGACATAGGTCAACCTGACAGGAGTTAACCCGACAGAGGTAAGCCAGTCAGGAGTCAACCTAACAGAGGTCAAACCGTTATGGGTTCACCAGTCATGGGTCAACCCGACAGGGGTCAACGCATCAGGGGTCAACCCATCAAGATTCAACCCAACACGGGTCAACTGAACACGGGTCAACCCGACAGGGGTCAAAACATCAAGGTTCAACCGATCAGGGGTCAACCCGACAGGAGTCAACCTGTCAGGAATCAACCCGACAGTGGTCAACTTGTCAGGAGTCAACCAGTCAGGGGTCAACCCATCTAGGTTCAAACCTACTGAGGCCAGTCCATTAGGGGTCAACCCGACAAACATCAGTCAGGGGCCGAGCGTAATTCATATAAATCACGATCGATCACGGGCGTCGTCGATTTACAATTTTATCACAAAATATCCATTTTTTTTAATTTCATTTCAATAAATGATATAAAAATAATAAATATTTTCAAAACGTGTTCTTCCGATATATTTTTTAAATATATTATATTTATAATTTTCAATTTTTTCGTATACTCAGAAAAGTAATAACTAATATATAATACAAACAATAAGATCAAATTATCTTTTAACGAACTTATGGAATAAACTCAATTAATAAGTAAATCATTTTCCACATTAAAAATATTGGATTTCGAATCCACATAAATCCATCTATTACATCTATTTTTTCTATTTTTATACATTAGATAAACGTCTCTTCAATTGAATGCACTCAAAGAATCACCACTACTAAAACAACCAACAGAAACCCACTCCATTCCAAACTAAAGAGAAAAATAGAAAATTGCGAATCCACACCCCACATATAGAACACAGTATATTACAACATATACGGTTAGTTCGCACATTGGCCCGATATCTCGTCGGGCGATAATGCCCGCACCTTATGGGTGGGCGCATACGACCGCCCGTAAACAATCCGGGCGCTCAAAGGGTTAACGCTAAATGCCCTTTGTGCGTTTTCCCACTTTCAAAACCGGGAAAAAACCGCATACATCCTCTGTTTTTGATTCAAGCGATTAGATCCGCTGTTTGATCATTATATTTTAATTTTTATCCGTATAATAAACATATTCGTGCTATCAATGATCTAAATGGGTTGAAAGTTTTGTGTGTATAAATTTCGAATTGGACATATTTATTTAAGCGATAATATAAATTATATTTGAACGGCATACAGGTTAAATTGGAACGATATATAATACAAACAAACGCAGTCATCTGTCATCGGTGATTATGTACATGTATAGGGGATTCAAATATTTTTTCCACTGCGTAATAATCGATGTATTGTATTTATAAGTCAATAGAAAAGACTTTATAAGCATGATATTATAGACGTTAAGTGTATACGCACAAAGATCACATACGCATGAAGAATAATTTTATAGACGCAAAAAAATTATCGTATCGACGCGTTGTTTTAAAGTCGCGAGCGTCATCGAACGAACGAACGAACAGACGGTCAGACTGACGGACAGACAGACATATAAACAGAAATCCGCTATTATATATACGGATGTGTTTATTTTTTTAAAGAAATTGTCTAACAAATGGGTGCAAACTATCCATTTTATAATTGCGCATTTTAAAAAGCTCGGCTAGCGATTCCGAATGTACGAAACGTGCAAAAGTTAAAATGAACCAATTTCGCCAGACTTTCAGCAAGTTTCAGTTGATTCGCAGTCTTTCGCTCACTTCCAGAGACAACCCCTTTTAATTTACATGCGGACTCTACGAGTTGTTAATTTTTTCAGTCTTCGCCGTGGCCTAATCTGAAAGTCATATAATATTTCAGGCGTGTATATATCAAAGTTTAGCTTGAGGTTATGGGTGTCCGACATGCAATTTGATACGAAATATGTTCGGTTCACGATTAGCGTGATTGATGAGCGAATTTCATACACTGTAGTGAACTCGTTAATTATAAACTAGGTAAGTTTTGACTTGTCGAACTTTCTGATAACGGTGTCGTTTGATTTTCGCAAGTGCGTCGTATAAGATTTTTCGGATTAGGATAATTTGCGATGTGTATTCGATTGATGGCTAATTAGGAATAGTGCCAAAATATATGGAAAGGTTTGATTAGTTTTATCGTGAAAATATTTTTGTTATTTCATAATATTTTTTAATTTTATTTGATATGTTACGTCCAAACGATGGTAAGATTAAAAAAAAAAAACTTTCTTTAACAGTTCATTAACTATGACCGTTTCTTTGTTTCATTCTGTACATTTGCAACATTGTATATTCGTTGGATATTCATAATACAAAGAAATATAAATACAAACGTTTGAATTTTCTTATTTTCGCATTTTCACAGCAGATACGGATAATTGGACTCCGAAATCCGAAAACAAACAAACTGAAGCGTTCGGCCAGCGTTTTCCACGCCAGACTTTTCGCCATAATTTTCGAGATTATTTTAAACAGACAATTACCTGGCGACAGCCCCATTGTTCCACGGGGCACCCTCGACTACGTTTTTCCCCTGAAAAAGAGGATCGATAGCAGCTCATTTGTTAATGACAGGCGTCATATTTCCAACGTCGACAAGCGTCTTTTGTCGTTCACCTTTAATTAACCCTCACTAAATTCAGCTAGGACGGTGCTCGATATCAATTATGCCCAAGTTGAGTCCTGCTGCATGTCAAAAACGGATAAAAACACTGGAAAAATATATAAAAGGGCTGCAGGTTCGAAATTCGCTATTTGTTGGATCGAAATTCAAGGGAGTTTTTAAAATGGTTTAAATGAAATTAAAATCATATATGATTTGTGTTATGTTTAGTATAAGAATACGGTTTCATAATGTTTTTTAGTTTAATATAAAATATTGAAATTTTAGGGGTTTTTGAGAAAGGTTTAAATATAATCATATGTAATCTGTGTAACATTTGGTAAAGGAATACGATTTTATAATATCTTTTAGTTTTTTTGAATTTTTTTCAAAGAAAAAGACAATATATAATATTTTAGTTTGAATGTTGAAACTATAATTTATTTTATTCGTAAATGTTTTACTAACCAGATTACGTTTAGTTTAACTTTGGTAATCAGTGGGAAATATTTTGCTTGATATAAGTTAAATTTTTCATTGATATCTGTATATCATTGTATATCTGTTTTACATTCCAAATTCAATTTTTCGAACTTTGAATTCACGTTTTAAACTTCAAATTTAACCCCTTAAACTTCAAGTACAATCATTGAAAAGTATTATCAATATAATAACTGATTACTATATTGAGTCTACTGATTACTGATTACTATTACTATATAATACTTAATGATGGTTGAGTTTGAAGTATAAAATCTGTTTTTTATTGAGAAATAGGGAAAAACTAAATTATAATTAAGTTTGAAATATATAAAAAAAAATATTTAAATTTATCGATAAATTTCATACTTATTGGTTACATAAAAAAAAACATACTTTTCATTCACAACAGTAAAATCACAGCTGCAACAAACGAGTCATAAAATTTTGTTGCCTTCACACATACGTTATTTTAAAATATATTTAACATTCCTTCACATATCGTAAAAACTAAACGAAAACATCTAAAAAATAGTATTTTTCATCACTAGAATAGCGACTTTCGATCTGAAACACCTCAAATATGAAAATATCGAAAAAAAGCCGCAGACTCATCTTTGATTAACGAGATCCGCGCATGATGAATAACGGGACCTTCATCACGCGTTGTCTGTCGGTTATTTTCCGAAACAAAAAAAAAACTGGCGCGAAAAAATCGGCCCGTTTTCGAAACGCGGTTGCCTTTTGTTATTTTCGTTAAATTGGCGCGATATTATCCCGGCAATGTGTTTCGGGGGGGGGTTAAACAACGGGCTCGTAAACAATTTTTCTCTCGTAAAAGTGAAAAATGCGGTTTGCGTACGGTCAGCTTTCTGGTGGCGTTAAATTTTATAAATAAAATATGTTCCATGCGCGCTTTTTTTTGACGGGAACGAAACAAAAGATTGTCTGAAAAGTGTCCGGTCATTAATCGCACGTATAAATAGTGAGGTTCTTTATTTAACGCAGCAACAATGGGGACGTGTTTCGGAATTTAATACGTTGTTTTCGGTGCTGATTTTCACTTTTGTTATATTGTTTAATTATGTATTAACATTTTAAATGGATTAGATTGCGTGTTGTTTGTCTGAAATTATTTTATGACGATGGTTTCAGTACTAAATTATTTTTTTAACATCGACAAAAATAATTGTGAATTATATAGTAAATCCCCTATATATGATAGCGGATTTCTGTGTGTGTGTGTGTGTGTGTCTCGATGACGCTCGTGACATTAAAATGATCGACCCGTCGATCTCCTATGTATATGTATAATTAATTCTTCATGCGTATATGATCTTTATACGTATACACTTAATGTCTATAATATCATGCTATGAAAGCATCTCTATTGAATTATGCCATACGTCGATTATTACGCAGTGGAAAAAATATTTGAATCCCCTATACACATGTATATAATCACCGATGACACAGATGTCTGTGTCAATAACAAATGGATTGGTTTTATTTATTAAATATTAAATATATTCAAATCGAGTACGGGCATCGGGTAGCCTATATGTCACAAACAAAT
>JAOXNN020000013.1:5356576-5372735 GCA_028571205.2 Hydropsyche betteni
CGGCTATAATCGCTACACGAGAACGGCTATAACGCGAGCTCCGAATTTAGTCTTTATGGTCATTATAATAACGGCTACAATCTTATACTATATAATCTTATATTCTGGAGACTTTTTGCAAAGGCACGGTTATAAAATACGTTTGAATATATTCAATTTTTATTTTATTACATCACGCAACGGCACGGTTATAAAACAATTTTGCACAAATATATTCAATTTTTATTTTATTATGTAATAGTATGGTTATAAATTCACAGTCGATGTTATTAACATCGGGCCTATATACTAGTAACCTAATAAATTTTGAGCATCCCTATTGAAGACTATACTATCAATATCCACTAAAAAACTAAACAATCAAAAAAATGTTTTTAGTCCCATTTTCAATATCATTATATAGGAACGACAATAGAGACTAATTAAAAAAAATTCAACAACATAAAAAAACCCTCTCCTGCAATAAACACCGCACACTCAAACACAACAACTTTCCATACGCACATCCAAAAAAACAACCCGACCGCAACACCCCCCCTCACCCCCACTCCCCACCCCCACGTGTCATATCACACGTGGCTAGGGCACGGCGTGGCTGTTGGCCCGTTTGGCGACGTACGTGACCCGAATGTTTTCGCACGTCGCCGACAATGAACGTCATTAGCGAAACTTTCGTTATGACGGGCCGACGAAGGACGCGTGACGTGTCGTACGTGCGCCATCTCAATGTCGTTTGTTTGCCGTGTTGTATAGGTTAGGTTTTTTCGAGCCGGATTCCTGGACGTGTCGAGTCTGCGTTCGGAGGGGGGCAGTTGATGGGTTAAGTCGCCGGGGGTGGGTGGTGTTTTCTGTTGGGGCGCGTTGATGATTGAAGATGGGCGATTTGTTGGGGGTTCGATTGTATCGTGAAGAATGGTATTGGTGTTTAATTTGTCGAGGTGTTTTCTTTAGATGATGGTTTTTAGTAAAAATATTGAATATTAGTATAAAGGCCCGATGTTAATAACATCGGTTGTGAATTACGTAATTGTATATAAAAAAAATTAAATCTATGCAAAAATATTTTATAACTGTTCCGTTGCGAAAAGTCGATGTCCGTTTGTTATGTATAGAGGATAATGTATAGGCCCGATGTTGATAGCATCGACTGTGAATTTATAACCATACTATTACGTAATAAAACAAAAATCACAAAGATTATAGCCGTTGTTATAATGACCATAAAGATTAAATTTGGAGGTCGCGATTTTCGAGCTCGAGAATGATGTATAATAAATAATGATAGTAGTATATAGAATATATAGATGCCCGTACTCGATTTGAATATTTAATATTTAATTAATAAAACCAGTTCGTTTATTATTGTTATAATTACGACAAATAGGCAAAGCCAGAAGCAGTAGGTAATAAGCATCATATTATAGATGTTATCAGTATACGCATATAAAGATTATATTCACGAAAAAGTCGTGAGCGTCATCGAACAGACGAACACACACACACACATACACACACACACACACACACACAGACAGAAATCCTCTATTATAATACAAGGGATAAGGAATATGAACATTTTTGTTTTTTCATAGTATTGCTAAGATTAAAATTAGGCCGATTCAGTAGATAATAGGGATGTTATTATTGGTAAACCAGTAAATGTTCTAAATAATAGTTCGTCTTTTCATTATTTTTATAATTAACCGGTATTTAGAATTTTTTTTAAACCTCATTACCGATAAATTAATTTTCGGTAAATCTTATATCCCTAGTAGATAATAAAGGATGTATGTAAAAATAATAATATTGAATTATAATTTTAAATAACTAAATGCAATTAAAATAACATCCGAGACCTTGGCCTTTCTAACACCATTAAAAGCTCAATTTTTTTTTTCTTATCGCATATGATAAGGAAAAGGTTATTTTCAATGAGTTGAACATTGAAATTATTCTTTGTTATACGATACACGATCGCATTTATCTATAAACTATCCCACATATAAGTTTTGATCAAGTAAATCATTATTATTTTAATATTTGTTTAAAAACATAACATTTTTGTAATTCATATTATTGTAGGCCTTGTACGAAACAAGCAGAGCTTAAAACAATACCAAAAAATCGTATTATTTTTAGAAATTTCAAATCAATAATATGGTAATAAATTTTGTGCGATATCTGATTGTATCCCTTTATATGAAGTATATATTTTTTGTTGATGTCAGTTCCAAGTTGGCTAGAACGCAAAAAGTTAACGAAGATATATAGTCGGATGAAAAATCGAAATACGAGGCGAAATTTTTATATACTATTCGAGCGGATTACGTTAAAATTTTCTTCTATGACAATGATGCTTCAGCGAAGATTCGTCTCATTATTTATTTGAGTCCAAGAAGATTGGATATCTGAATAAATAAAACGAATATTCAGCGAGTGCAAATCGAAAAATAAAGCCAGACGTCGGACGGAAAGGTCACGACGAATCGAACGAACCGAACACAAAAATGAAACAAAACCAAAAGAAAAAACTGCAAAAAAGTTACAGTTCAACGATTTATAAGCACCCACAACTATGAGCATTTTCGGTTATCTTTATATCTCGAAGGGAAAGTCGGAAATTGGTTGGTAATGCTTCGAGAGGCCGCGTCGTAAAAACGGAAGGCCGCAGTTATAAGTTTTTTCCCTCTATAAATTATTTATGGTGGATGTGTTTTTTTCAGTTTTATTATTATCGATCGGAGGAATCGCCTTGGATGTTCTTTTCTCTATCTAAAATCGCGATAAACCGTGACTTGCTAATAGCTTTCGTGGAAGACATTAGAGGTTCGCGGTATCGCAACACGTTCGATTTGAAACGACAAGGGATGCAAATCGACTTGGTAATCGTGTCGGAAATAGATCGTTTGCAGTTTAGATATGCAGTCGAAGTGCATTTTAGTACTTGTGTATCGTTTGTGCATGGACAAGGATGTGTTGGGTGAAATGTCAGGTCTAAATTAGGTTGGGGTCTCAAAGAAACTCTTGATTGAATCGATAGAAATGTGATTAGAGGAGTTTAAGCGGAACATAAGTTTTGAAAATTTGGTATTGAATCGGTTCAGTATTTTATGAAATTAAATGAAAAATTTCTTTATATTATACTATTGTATAGTAGGAACTATTATACTTTAGTATAGTATAGTAACTATATTACATATTTGGCATTGAAACGATTTTCATTCTTAAGAAAAAAAATTTCGATACTAAAACATATTTTTTTTAATGTGTGATCGACTATTTATAGAAAATGTAAGTATTGCGGATTGAGAAAAAATAGCAATTCGTATAACCTTCAGATTCAGTTGGAAAAACTCCATTCTAAGTGCTTTGAAAACCTTCCAATTTCACTTTTTACGATTCAAGTATACCTAACAAGCGAAGTAGTAAGTAGGCGAAGTTGAGTCGGGCGGAAAGAAACCTCAGCTTTCAGTTTTTACTAATTAAGTACGTACTCGAAAACGGGTCGGGTCATGTCAGTAGTAAAGCCAGCTTAGCGTTCGAAACACTTACCACGGAACATCACAAAATATTTTTATACCACATCAAACATATACAACCGATCCAATTCAAATTTCACAATTAGCACACGCGAAACACCGGATATCCCATCGGAAAAACTATCCATCCGGCCGCGGAACGATTCAATTTTTCCACGACCCTGCCCCGAAACTACCCAAACCGTAAAACTCAATCGGAACGCAAAATTGCCCTTACGCAATCTACATAACCGATTCGCTCCCGGATTAATCCGGATTCGGAATAAATAAATAATAGAGAGCGGGCCAAGTGGGGCGTGAAGTGTTGTCTGATATTTATTACGCTCCATTAGCCTGTTTCTGAGGCCCCCCTGCCCATACATCTCGAAATGTAGATAGGAATCGGGAATGGGTTGCTTGTATTGGCCCTTATTTCGCTATAAAGTCTTATTCTTTGGAAAAAGGTTTGGAAAATGTTGGTATGTCGAGTTTTATTAGTGTTTTTCATATATACACGATGATCTTGGATTTTTTGTTACGGAAAAAAGAGTTTATAAAAAAAGGCTGTGTATTATATATTATTTAATAAATCTATTGATTTTTTTTAATTAAGAATTTTGATGAAAATTAATATTATGATCATGATGTTAAAAAAAACAAGAATCTTTCAATTTAAAAATATGATCCATAGGGATTTGGAGTGGAACAGGAGTTGGTGGAACAACGGGTTTTTACCTGGAACATGGAAATTTAAAGTGCTCCACTGTTTTGGTTTTTTAATGTAAAATCGAAAAAAAAAATTGATTTTTTTTAATCATAACTAGATTTTATTGATTTTAACACTTTTCCCACTTTTTATAACTACTCGTACTTCAAAGTAATATAGTTTTATTATTTAAATGCTTTAACAATCAATTTAATTTAATCGGAGCAGGGAGCGGAGTAACTAAAAAAAGTGGTCAGTCCAAAGCCTTGATAATTCAGAACGTAAATGATTATACAATGAATATAAATATAATATTTTATTTTTATTAATTGAAATATTTCATATTCTGCTCAGTTTCAAAAATTTATTTCAAAATTAAACTTTCCAAATCAAATTAAAAATTAAAAGGTCATCATTTATGTAAGAGTTATAAACTAAAAAAATACTCAGTATAAAAAAATTGTTAATTCATCAAAATTTATTTAATAATATATAAAAATTAATATATTTTTCTTACAATCGAAATTTCAACGAATCGTAAAGTAAGGGCCATTCCAGAAAGCACACACACATACTATCCTGAGGGTGCAGAATCTGCCCTTTTGGCCTCCTCCAATCAAAGCGACCCGAGTGTGCGGTGATTCGACCAATTTTAAGGGATGTTACATTAATGCCCGGAGACAACGAATACTCAGTGCCTTCGCGAGACTTACAATAATATATCATTCATATGAAAAAGTCTCGTTACATCTAATGTCCCCGGCCGTGATGAAGGGCCTCGTTGTGTAAATGATTCATGAAAAATCTTCGGAACATCGCGACGTTTCCCATTACGGTAATGGAGGACGAAAAATGGGAACGTATTGTGTTATACGATGGTGTGCTATTAGAGAAAGGGACCGTGATGGCCTCTATGTGTGTATGTGCGAGTCGAGGATTTGTATTTTGAATCGAATGTGTTGAAAGTTTAAGTAGGCAATTAGAAAGGGTCGGGCCGTTAAAAGTTTTTCCAATGTGAGTTTGATTGCGGCGAGGAAATGTTAATGTCGTGTGTGTCTATCAAATGTTAAATTGAATTAAATTTTGAAGAATGCGTTTTGGTTAAGATTCATATCAAATAATTTCTATATTTCGAAGAAACTTTTCCGTATCAAATGATATAACGAAAAAATAAAAAGTTGCTCAATAAAGAATTTCCATAACATCAACGATACACACTTCTAAAAAAAAACAAATTTAAAAACAGAAAATCAACCACAAAAACCAACCATTCCACATACAATCAAAAAATCCTAAACACCGAAACGTCACAAAACTCACAACCACTCAACACGACCTATAGATAATTCAACGGCGGCAAAGAGCCGGAAAAGCGTCGTCGCCGTTCCGCCGAAACTTTGTTATTTAAGAATCAATTTTCGGACCGGGACGATGATAAAGCCCGCCGTGGGGCCATGCTGACCCCATTATCATAATGGCCCCATAAAAAAGCGACGCCCTTCGGAGCGATGGGCTTTCGAGGATAAATTTTCGCAGCCGAGCGAAAGATTCGATGGTTTTTACATGGCGGGTGTATGGGATAAGTTGCGCGATGTCGGAAGGTTTTGACGGTCGATGGGGGTTGTGAAATTTTGTATGTTTTTTTTTTGATATTGGTGGTTTTTTTATGGATAGAATGTGGCGCTTGTTAATTAGTGTTGTGAGTCAAATATACTTTTTTAAAAGTCTATATAAACCGTATATGTATATTGGTGATAGATCGATAAATTTATTCAGGTCTAAAATAATCTTTGGTTTTAAAATTTTATCGAGAGTGTTTCGAAACAACAATGATTCTTTAAGATTCTGAAAATAGTCTAGTGTGCTTTAAAATTTTATGAAATTATTCAGAGATTCGCTATAACAAAGAAAAAGAAAACTGTCTTTCGGAGAATATATTTAGAATTTTCTCGACCCATATCACAAGTGTTATTATCCAATGAAATTATTTAATATTTCTACATTACATTATATTATATATAATATTATTCGACGATATATAATACGTGAAAGGCATACAAAATTTTAAACCGTACCTACTTGTATATTGTTTGTAATAACGCGAACCCTTTTTGCATAAAACGTTCAACCGCTAAGGGACAGCATACATATTTAGTATCACATTAATTTAGTAAATGTTTTGTTTTCATTAGCTTATTGGTGATTCAGTATTGGAAATGGATAATTTAAGCACATTACACGTTAAATACAATACGATCGTTCGCAGAATAAGTTTCTCTGATTTTTTTTCAATTAAATTCAAGGGTATGTATTCAGTGGAAGTTAAACTATTTTTCTATCATTAACGGCCGTTCCGAGGGTTGCCTTTCTGAAAAACTCAAAAGTTTGCATGCGATTTTCAGATAAGAGAAGTAATTTAAAATTGAATCGTTCTCATCGTTTGAGCTAGAATCACCGAAAAGGGCGCCGTACTTTAACTTTCGAATACGCACAGATAAATGCGAATAGTTACAAACTTCGTTACGATTTCTTTTTGAACGGGACTCAAATTTTAAACGAGCTTTGAATTAATTTTGAATTTCCAGCGGGGAAATTTTGAAATAATGAACTCGCTAAATCGTCAGATTTGGATCTAACCGAAACGTTAGTTTAAAAGCTATTACGTGCGGTCGTCAGAATAAATTCAAATGTAACAAAAAAACAGAGTATGGTTCAAAATAAAGTTTTTAATAAAAAATAACAGAATTGTTTATAATATTAAAATGTTTTTTTGATTGTTTCATTTATATTGATCATATAAAAGTTGAGTAATATATTATATTATTATATATTATAAAGGCAGATGATGAATTTGAACGAATGACCATAGACCGTTTGGTTAATGTTTAGCTGTAAATATTAAGTCCCTTGAAAGTTACCTTTCTTTAAAAAACACCTGAATTTTTGATGATATCGAAAATACCTCATTCTGCAGTAGACGTTATACGACGATGGTGATAAATATTCATAAAACTCACATCGGGCCATAAAATGAAAACGAAACCCAACACTAAGCGACATAATCCCAATACACACTTTCGTGCCGAATAAGAATAAAATAGTGTGCGGTCCATAAATCCAGGGCCGGCCGTAAGCGAGGCGGTAAACGGCGGGCCCGTTCCGCCCCGTGCCCAGTCCGTCCCTGAAATATTTTCCGACAATTACGTCCCGTTATGCTTCAACCCCCTCCCGCCTTCCGAATAAACACCCGTGCGCGTTTTTATTTTATTTTTTATTTTTTGCGTTTTGTTTTATTGTTGAACCCTCGTCACGTTTTGATTGATGTCGAATACCGACCGCTCGCCGTCGAGATGCGAATATACAGGATGTCTATGAAATAATGCTTTATTTTTAATTATTTTTTTTTATAAAACAAGTATCATGTATTTTTTGGTTTGAGCGGGTAAAAAATTTGATTTATAATAAAGCAAGTATATTTAAAAAAAAAAATGAAACATAATAAATATTTTTGGATTACATTATTGTTGGTGCAATTTCAACTCAATATCAGGCAAAATATAGGCAATATTAGATACTCCGAAAGTGTACATAAATGGTGTGAATTTTCACGAAGTCAGTGTACTTTTGATAAACATATTGGGAAAATTATAGACTAAAAGTAATTATAATATAATATTTGTCAATTGCATTAAATTGGTTAGTGCAATTTGAATCAATGGCAATAATTATTACGCAAAAATGTATAAAACAATGTGAATTGTCACAAAAATTAGTTCTACTTCTGATAGGTGGACGGATAAGACTTTCAAACAAAATCAATTATTTATGGATTACGTTGTGCTAATTTTTTCAATTGTAACCAAAAAAAATATCATCAATTCATTGAAAAAAATCCATAAACAAATATTTTCAATTACACTTTTAAGAAAATTCAATCAAAAGGTGGAATGATTATTTTCAAGCGAAAATGTTTTTTTTTCTCGGACATGATGTATGAAAAACAAAAACAAATAAATAAATAAAACGAAAATTGAGAAAGAAATACGGGATCTTTCGCCTACAAGAAGTCGATTTTATTTTCGCGTATTGATCCCGTTGAATGACGGATTTGAATTTTTATGTCTACGACGGATCAAACTACGGTACGGAACGACAGTTCGAATTCTATGCGAATTTTTTATGACACGTCTAGTACTTTCACGAATTCGATAAGATGTCGAACCGAATGAATATATTTAGATATTTCGTGCGATAAGCGAAAAAATAAATATAAATCGACATGCGACATTAAACCGATTGAATAAACGGTCATATTTCATGCGGTATTCTATAATATTTTCGCACACGAGTTTTCCCAGTATAATGAATGTCTAATCTAGGTTATTTGAAATGGTTCGAAAATAGGCAAACTCGAAAAAACGATCGTGTAACCTTTGATTCGACAGCCGAAGAAGAATTTTCATCACGATAACTCTGTAAGTGTATCGCGTGCAGAAAATCGCACTGTAAACAACACGAAATCAGATAAGATTGATGATTTATTTACGATCCGAATAACATAGATAGGCGCAATGGTGGAAAAAAAATTAGATTAGAGACGGACCGATACACGCTTGGGTATAAATTAATGCTAATTTGAAACGTGATTAATGAACACGAAAAGTCAAAAGCTACGAAACGTATTCCGTCCAATTCCACATAGGGGAAAAAATCGACAATATTCACTATGGGATTTTCGAAATCCGGCCATATTATTATGGACCTTTTTTCGAAACAAATACACGATGCCTATAAAACTTTATCATCAACCTTTTTTAGAGCTCGAGCGCGCGGAACTTTTCGCATTTATGCTTTTATTATGTCGAGCGTATAGATGTTCGTGTTATTTTTTCAGAGCGATTTTCAGCAAATATTTGATCTGAAAAACGTATCAGAGAAAGCGGCTTTAGTGCTTGGATAACGCGCGATAACGCTTAATTTCCTTTAAGCGAATCTTTATTACGAGCGAATGCAAATAACACAAACGACGCTTAATTTCTAACGGCCCTATTTAAAATAATTTTTATGGAGCTGTAAATATTTTTGAAAGAATTGCCTTGATTATCGCTCGGCCAATGTATTTGTTTGATTCCATTATTTAAAGAAATTATAATTTCAAAGATTTTCCATTCAACTTGTTCCCGTGTTAGTAACACTTTTTTTTTGATGGTCAGAATCTTTAAAATTATTTTTTTTATTGACTATACCAAATAGGATTGATATGTTAACAGTCATATTAAAATATTTAGTAAGTAAAAATTGTAATATGAAATATATTGAAAATTAATCTATCCAAATAAAATATCTGTATTAATCGTAAAATTGTACATATTGAAATATATTTATATTTTATTTATTTAGATTTTTCTAAAAGTATAAAATGGTCCATTTAAATTTCAAGTGATCTTCAATGAAAATTTATATAAAAAAGCAGTGAAATGAAACAATACATATAGACTCCTAATATATCTCATACAAACTAAAAACCGACTGATAAAACATCGGAAGAATTTCAACGAAACATTCCTTGAACTTTGGAGCGACACAAACTTCCCTCGCATTTATTTACAAAGCACTTTTTTAACCCATTAGGCGACGGCGTTGATTCGCAACATTGCCCGGATAATTAACAGGTCGGCCGAAAGTAACGGCCCGCTGTAATGATGATTGCCACAGTATAATTTACTATAATTATCGAAGCGATACGGGCCCTGTAAGGTTAAGGAGCCGTTTCGTTAATGTGCTTTATGCTCTATCGCCGTCTGCAGATTAATAGTGGTCAAATGTAATGGACTTTCCGACGAAAAATGTGATTTGTGTGTAGTAGATAATTATGTTACGCTGTGAAATGATCCGTTAAAGATAATTCTTAAAGAAGAAATGATCCAATTTTCAAAAATGCTCTAATCTTATTATAATTTTACTAGGGGATAATTTAAAAATAATGAATGTGCATTTAATATGAGCATTTGATAGAATTAGTGTTCCAATTTTAATTATTTATTTAGGGAATGAATATAAAGAAAAATAAGGTATTTTCATAAATTGCACATAATTGAGTCCTAACTCGATTACACTTTCTTGTGATTGAATAATGCAGTACGCAGGGCTGAGAACATTAGGCGTACATTTACTAATTGCTTTACGTATACACGCACACTAAGTATACATTACACTAATTAAACATAGTAAAAAAGAAAACTTACAGCTTTTTATATTTCGTTTTTATTCTTTCGGATTCATTAGTGTCTTGGAAGAACTCGTCACGTGTCGAGTTAGGTGATGGCATGCATATCCTCTGGGATGCACTTTCGTTGTTTTGATCAAGGTTTCCTGACGAAGTGCATGTCAGCACGAACAGGAGCAGGTTGATGAGCAGCAAACACGTCACCGGACCGTAGAAATATATCAGTCCCGACAGGTTGGCTGAAAGTTACGAAAATGAGCCAGTAAGATAAAAATAGACATTAGGAAAGATAAAGATTAGACGTATTCTCAAATTGGTTAAGTCGATTGACGCATGCGAAAGGTTTCAAATAAATGAGTCATCTTCTATATCGATGTTGTAGACGAAAACTTTTTTTAGTAAAACGTTGTTTGTTCATACTATGGAAATCGATGATGTATCCACCCGTTGGATGCCATATGTCGAATGTAATAACTGTGGAAAAATTTTCGTTGCGAAAACTTCCAAGTTGACATCGAAAGTTTTTGCATGTCGCTAAATTGTATTATCGCGTGTTGCTCCAACAATGTAGTAATTGGTTTGAGAACAGTTTTCATATATGACACGCTCTGATAAGGTTGACTCAACTATGGGCCGCTATTGAAAATTTTCCATTCAATTTTCAGGGAAATAAACTTTTTCATTGACGTATTACGAAAATACATATAAACCAAATTATTATATTTTACAATATCCAATTTCGCCGTGACAACGATACTGCACTAACCTTATAAAATTTACAACCCGCAACAAAATCAACTTCATCTAATAACATTAAAACCAAAGAAAAGACAGCATCCAAAGGATACGACACTGCAATTTCAGTATCGACCTACTTCGGAAACCCGATACAACCCCTAACATTATTGCAAACGTCAGAAAATCGAAGCGAACACACATAACCACTATCGCATTGAGAACGTTCGAAAATCAGCGCAGAAACGTGCCGTTTTCGTAAAATTTTATATTTTCGGCGATCTCAAAGCGGCCCGCGGAATTATGCGAAAATTTCGCCCTCTTTGAAGTCTCGCAAGAATTTCGAAGACGGTTTCATAATCGGATACGAGTCCGTTGTTTCAGAAGAACAGCGGTGTATGGGAGTTATATTGTGAAAGAACCCGCGCAAAGTTTGACGCGTGTTTTATTTAATGCCGGAACACGTCAAAAGCAACGCAATATTATAATATAATTTTGCAATATATTCCGCGAAATAGAATACGGTGCGTGTTCGTGGAAAGTGTACGAGATGGGCGCATAATGAGATAAGCCCCGTAAAAAACATGTGGTGTCTTCTTTTTTTGTTTCTGTGATAGAACTTTTCATATTATTGAAAAAGTTTCGCCGAACATCTATGATACGCTTTCAGGACATCTGGTAAACGTTTGTGCGCGAGTTGGATTTGATGTGATAACTTGGATGGTTCGTTTGTGTATATAGAGTGGTTTAAATTTTTGTTTCTTCGTGGAAAATAAATGGTAGAAATGTGGTTTGATTTGTATGCATGAAACGTATTAAAATTGAACGGTATTTATATATGTTCGATATTGCGAAACAGTTTTCGATATAAATCAGTTGTTTTCGTTGTTGTTGCGATTCAGCGTTCAATTTTTTCCATCAATATAATATGCAAAAAATTCCGCTGAAAGGTTGTTAAAATGAATATGAAACTGCTCTCATTCATATGAATATTTCATTTGCATATTTGAATACATAATAAGACTAACAATAAGCTATATAAATTCGTATATGAAAATAAAGGAATCTATTAAATAACACAATAAAAAACATGCGATAATTAAATACAATATGAATATATTAAAAGATGATATTATATTCAATTTGTACATTTATACAAAATTGTCACATAACGCATCCATTGTAATATTTGAATGAAGATTTTGTTAGGTAAAGATATGATTTTTTTGAAAAATATTTAAAAAATTAAAAACAGATTAATTTCTCAGGTCAATGACAAAACAAGCATCATATTGATTATTTTATTAATATTACTGACTAGTATATAGGTCCGATGTTAATAACATCGGCTGTTGATAACTATACTATTACGTAATAAAATAAAAATTGAGTATATTTATGCAAAATTATTTTATAACCGTTCCGTTGCGTGATGTAATAAAATAAAAATTGAATATATGCAAACATATTTTATAACCATGGTCTTGCGAAATGTCTCCAGAATATAAGATTATATAGGATAAGATTATAGCCTTTATTATAATGACCGTAAAGACTAAATTCGGAGCTCGCGTTATAGCCGTTCTCGTGTAGCGATTATAGCCGTTGTATTTTAACAGCATACAGGCTAAATCTGAACGATAAATCGAAAGCCTCAGCATACAAACAAACACAGACATCTGTCATCCGTGATTATATATAGGAGATCCAAATACTTTTTCCCCTGCGTAATAATCGACGTATCGCATAAGTCAATAGAGACGCTTTGCCAATTAAAATTCAGCCAATCGACACTTTTTTACAAATTTGAACAAATATATGCCATATTGCTACACCTTAGGTAGAGACGCTGTTCCCTATTACATAAATCAATAGACACGTGTATACCGTTCACGTTCTCTACAATTTTATCGTTTAATTTCATAAACATGACATTATAGACATTAAGCATATACGCATAAAGACCATATTAGAATAATTTTATAAACGCAAAAAAATAAACGTATCAACGCGTCGTTTTAATCTCGCGAGCGTCAGACAGACGGACACAAACACAGATTCGATTTTCCTTCAAAGAGAAAATCTACCAACGTGAAAAAAATACAACTTTATGCACAAAAATCATCGATCACGCACCGTAACATAATAATTATATCGACATATACGCCAAAGTTGGAAGTTTCCTCGTTCGCAAAGTGCACTAAAGCGTGTCGCTCTAATCCCTTATAAGAACCGACGTTTGCATTACGGAAACGGGACGATCCGAACGATAGTAACGACCGCACAACACACACACCGAAAACCTACATAATAACACACTCGTATAATAATATAATATAATAAAGAGACGGAGCGTCGTTAAACGTGTACGGGGGGGGGGGGTGTAGAGGTGCAAACAGGTAACTTTGATCGTTAACCGAACAGTTAACAGTCGCTGCGGCTTTGCGCGAAAGTTTCATTTAATGAACACGTTCGCGGCTGAAGGCAGCGACGAATTTTCCAATTTGGCTTTTGGATTTTGTGCGTTTTCGGCGGTGATGTACTGTTCCGGTTCTCGTGATGGATGTGTCTGGTTTGAATGTCGGGGCCGAGTTGAAATTTTAATGAAATTCATAATACAAATACGGCTGCGGTTGTTTGTAGGGGTTTGCTTAAGCGTGGTTTTGATGAATTTATTTATTGATGGGAGAGTTCTGGGGAATTTCGAAATTTGTTCGCTTCGAGATTGATGAATTTTTTGAGGGATATGTATAAGATATTAAAATAATGTAAATAAGTGAAAATTCGAATAAAAAAAAATTAATCAGAAATAAACTTGAGTTGTGAAAATTAATGAAAGATAGTTTCAATATTGATATTTTTCATTGTTGATATATAAAGGGATAAGATTTTTTAAATATTTATCAGCTTCAGATTTAAGCGATTTCGATTTGTATGTTTTAATACCCTGCGAACATAATTTATCTTATAAACTGAGAAACGATTTTATAAGTATGTATATATTTTTATATTAAACCTCAAAAGGTCTCTTTGAAGATATATTTTTTTTTAATTTCAAAAATTTCCAGGATATTTTCAATATTTTATTTAAGATTTTAATCAAAATTTCTGCTAAGATAATATTGAAAAGCTTTTCTTAAGAATTAACTCAGATACAAACGTATTTAATTTAAAAAGATTTTTCCATTAAAATACATATAATTTTGCATCAAAAAAATCACGAACGTGACATATCACTTCAATAAAAAAATCAATATAAAATAAATTTAATATAAATAACAATTTTCTTTTTGATTAAGATAGAATTACAATTGACAACAATACAACAAAAAAACATTAGAATATTCGATACACTACATCATAAACAATACAATTATTCCAAAAATCTCAAAAAAGAAATTGCCGACCGAATTAAATTCGATTTCAGGCTTAAGTGGGAAAAAAGCCAATTTAGAACACTTCAAATCGACACGAATCGCATTCTGATGATACCCGGATCCGTGATGGAGGTTCACCTATTTACCACCCAGGGGGGGAGGGAAAAAATGCGGTCCACCGATAAATCACTCAAGTCGGAGTAATTGAAAATGGTTTTCCAAGACGAATTAGTGCCGTTCGTATCGGAGAAATATGGCGGTTGGGGACCGTCGGAAAAATGTAAATTCTACGGTTGTGTATATTCAAAATTCTTTTGAAATAGAAGCGTGTGTTTCGGGAAGAAGTTGAGTCGCACTAACGATTTGTTTGATTTGAAATTGTACAATTTACTCAAAAGAACGATATTACCGCGAGACGAGTGAAATATAAATATTGGAGCGGCTTCAAGTTTCGCAATTTTATATTTGAACTTTGCGCTTTTATATGGAAAATTGTTTGCTGAATTTTAGCGAAGTTGCGCACGAAAAATAAACAGATGGACTTACACAAAAATGTTTGCTAACTAAATAATTAACATAAAATTTTCTATGTAAAAACGAAAGTAACGAAATCTTTATGTTTAGAAGAATCCGATTTTATTTATATACGGTAACAAGTGCGCAATTTTATCTAACATATAATTTTTATTTATATTGTGCGAACACAAATACATTTTGTATCGTTGACATTTTCGCATAAATATGTTACGTAAAAGCGCAAGATTGTACGAAGGGATTTTTTTCAATAACATTTGTCGTTTCAGTACACGATAAGCATCGCGAATATATAATGTGCAAAAAAAAAAACGCAAGGGGAGCAAAAACGCGAAATGAAAATATGAAAATACACTCGCGTAATACATTTGTCCTTTTATACGCGAGCAACGCAACTAGGAAACGATTATATTTTTTTCAATAACGACATATATTTTTTCGAATAAAATCGATCGGCGCGAAGATTCGATAGCTTTTCCGACCGAAAAAAAGGAAAATTTAAGATTCGAGAAAATCTCATTAGGGAATACGCGTCGATTTCCAGCGTCGAAGCGATAAGCCCGGCGGGCCACGGACCATTAGTTCGATAAAAAAACTAAAAAAAAGTCGCAAATTTTCCCTTTGTTAATTTCGAGAAGAGAGCCTCTCGACCTGGTTTTTGGCGACGTTTCGACGTCTCGTTTATTGCATCTCACAGAAGGAAAAATATATGTACATATAGCATGATATATGAGTATGTAGGTACGTACTGATGTTTTCCATGTTTTTCGATTATATTTTTTTTCTTTTCAAATCAACATATGTCGAAATGATTGGTTATAATTAAAAAAATACATAAATTTATTGAAAATACGTAAGAAAAAATGATTAGATAAAAAAATAAATATTTCAAAAAAATATTTGATTCGATTGAATCAAAATATATTTATTATTATAGATAAACTAATAAATAGGCCCGATGTTTATAACATTGGGATATTTATATATTTATTTTAAAGTCGATGCCCGTATCCGATTTGAATATTTAATATTTAATTAATAAAATCAAAATAATTCATTTGTT
>JAOXNN020000013.1:5372835-5407976 GCA_028571205.2 Hydropsyche betteni
ACACACACACACACACACACACACACACACACACACACACACACACACACACACACACACACACACACAGAAACCCGCTATTATATATAGGGGATTTTAAATATGATAATTTTTTTTTATTATTTTCAATTTTATTTTAATTTATATTTCTGAGTTAAACTGTCTGGATTTCAGAAACTATATAAATCACGAAAACAAAAAACAGAACTCAATTCTACTAATTACATATAATAATCATTAATAACCGCATACATTCTAAAAATCACAAAAAAAATACATTCTAACAAAATAAACACCACTAAACCGACCTACTTAATCGTTCCCATACAAAATCGTAATCTATACAAAAAAAAAATCAAAGAATCGACCATAATTTCCCGATTCACCGACAAACACACAAAACCTTCAAAAAATCACAGAAGCCTTTCGACGAGCCGACAACGGACAGAACCGCGTTCAACGAAACACAAAAGCTTTTCACCTCGTCGGTGCGAAAGTTGCGCGTTTGACCCGAAAGTTCGCGCCGAACATCGTCGGGATTTTCCGCGATTTTCCACTGCGACTCCGTCGGTCCGGAAAATCGCCCCCGCCAGTCATAGACGAAATTCTGGCGCGATTTCGGAACGAATTTGAATATTTTAAGAATGCCGAAGTGCCACGGATTCCGCTCGCGCTCGAACGAAAATAATTTTCATTAATAAAATAGCTGGGCGTCGGGTCGTTTCGGACATGCAAAGCGACGCATCAATTCGCCGATAAATTCGAATCAAAGTTGTTCTGATTATCATGTTATAATTGGAAATTTTACGATGAATAATATCGAATGCGGTTCGATGGCGTATTCGTTGCGTATAATGATGGGTTAATTGGAATGTTTCCAATTTGATATAATAATGAATTATATGATTTGGTGAAATATTCGATTTTCAAATGACTAGGGATTGGTTTTATTGTTAGCGATTATGCATATGTGAATAATTGCTAGGTCATAAATATCCCTATTTTGAATATGTAATCATTCTATTTATAAAGACGCATTAATGAATTTATCAATATTATACAAAGAAAATATAATAATATAACAATTTTCAACTGAAAACTTATAAATAAATTTCGTCGAATCGAATAATTTGTTTCTTAAGAATCATATCAATGAAAACGGATTTCCTCGCAAATTTATTATCTTATTGAAGTTTCGCTAAGTAAATAAAGCCAAAAACATCGATCAATGTAAATGTATAAGAAGAACTCCGATTGTTACGTAGAAAATTGAGATTGAACGTGTACAAGGTGAACATAAAATATGTATTTCGATGAAAACTATACATATGCATAGGAGCGAGTGAAAAAAAAGCAGGTCGAATACAAATCGGGCCGTGAGGGTTCTTCTGAAAAAATGCATGGAATATTTAAAACGAACTATGCATATTGTTCGAAGGGGAAGCGTTTTACCGAAAATGTACCGAGATATTTTAGCAAAAAAATGCTCAACACGATATAGATTTTTACAGCAAAAACGAATGTTTCACATGGGACACGGGCAAATATTTAAATTAAACCGATTTCTATGTTTTATTAAAATATGATTTCCATCAAATTTTCAATCTATATTTTGTAATAAATATTCAAAATTCCGATCTACAGATTGGAATGATTCAAAATCGGTCATGTGGAAATAAAGGTTATTTCAATAAGGGCGCTCTATTTTAAAATGTACAATAAAATTTGATGATTTGCATACCTTGTTCTATGTTATAACCTTTCGTGGTGATTTGACGTATGTCACTTTAACAAAACGGTTGCTGAAAACTAACAAATTTTGAGCGTCCCGATTGAAAGATCCGTTACAAGACACATTAGAATGGTTTTTGAATAATCCCCTATCCCCTATATATAATAGCGGATATCTGTGTTTTTGTGTGTCTGTCTGTTCGAATGACGCTCGCGACTTTTTTTGCGAATATGGTCTTTATATGCGTATACAGTTAACGTCTAAAATATGATGCTTGTTGCCTCTAACTTTGTCTATATGTCGTAGCTGTGACAATAATAAATGAACTGGTTTTATTAATCAAATATTAAATATATTCAAATTGAGTACAAGCATCGGATAGCCTATATTTCACAAAAAAATAACAAACGAACTATTTTGATTTTATTAATTAAATATTAAATATTCAAATCGGGTAGACATTTCGCGTTCACACAATCGGGATTTCACATTTTATCGTTTTTCGTTTCTTAACAAAACCACTGCCGATGTTATTAAAATCAGGCCTATATACTAGTCATTAAATAAAACAAAATATACGATCGATAGACCAAATCGAATACATATTGAACAAATGAAAACTCAAGGATCATTAACGAAACATTCATCATATTCACATCGAATCCAAAACACACCATATTACACATAATTTTCAAAACACAAACCGATAAAAAAACATCACCAAACACAAAACACACCTTCATATACAATTCCCATTCAAATCGGATGCACAAAACAAACAGAAACGACACCGAATCGGCATCCGAGCAAATCCCCGACTTAAAGTGATCAATACCCACTAAGTACGCAGCAATCGAACCGCGGGGGGTTGATTTGTTTGCCGACCCGCGCGGGCAAATATCAAGAAACACAATAATAAACCCTAAAATGGGGGGGAGCCTTAAAGGGCCCGGAGCAGGTGGTCATGGAGCTTTCAAAGCGTCCTTAAGACCGCAGATCTACGGAGGATTTCGTCCTTTGAAGATCGCGCGCGTTTATGCCGGTATTATATATTCACGTGTGGAATTAACGCGAGGGTTGCGGGATCGAAACTCGCCATTCGCATGCGGAGAATCGTCCATTTATAATGGCATTGATTATTAATTCGATTGAGTCGAACCGTGGTGTAAATTCGGGAGTGGTCTGTGTCGGGTCGGTTTTCGTTTGACTTTTGATGTGAGCGAAATATGTAGTTTGATAAGCGGATTATGGTTTAGTTGCGTTTTTGTGGAGTATATTGGATACATGGATCGTTAACTTTCGTAAAGAGACGGTATAGAAAGAAAAATGCTTTTGATGTTTGTTAGGTTCAAAATATTTTTTTAATGATTACTAAATTATACAAAAAAATTAAAATGAAAGGAATATATTTTCTGTTTTAAATAAATATACAAAATATAATAAAATTAAATAAAATGTGTCATAATATGAATGTGATCTGTTACATGAATCATACCTGATACTTGTATCAATCTGTTATATGATCTGTACTGTGATTCACATATCCCCTATATATAATAGCGGATTTCTGTGTGTGTGTGTGTTCGTCTGTTCGATGACGCTCGACATTTTCGCGAATATGGTCTTTATGCGTATACAGTTAACGTCTATAATATGATGCTTATTACCTACTGCCTCTGACTTTGCCTATTTGTCGTAATTGTGGCAATGACAAATGAACTGGTTTTATTAATTAAATATTAAATATTCAAATCGGGTACGGAGATCGACTTTCAAATAAACATATACACATCCCGACGTTATTAACATCGGGCCTATATACTAGTTTACTATATTTTTAATAGACATATAGAACAGATCATTTAATAAAATTAACGATCAATAAACGGAAATATTTGAAAAATTTAAAGCAAATGGCAAGATGATAAAATTCGAAAGATATGTATCAAGATGAAGATCAACAGAAATGGAAACGTTCAATTGTCTTAGAATAAAAAAGATTTTAAGATTCCAATAGCTCGAAAATAAATTGTCAAACGTTGCTCTTTTTGGTTGAGCCCTCTCCATGTGTAAATATTCGACAGAAGACATAATATTCCTGATCCACCCCTGCGTGTTTCCCCATGCCGTTTTCGCGGTGCGTGTAAGCAATAAGCGTTCCAGTACGTGAGACGCCTGTTGCGGAAAATGGCCTCGGGATTTTCGTCGAGAAAATTGTTTTTGTACGTTTTAAAAGCGAATTTGATTTTTTTTGCCGTTTGCGAATCGCGCCCGAAAAATTTAATTGAGCGTTTGATGTTTTCAATCTGTGTGTTTTGAAGATTGAAACGTTTTTGTACGATTTTCGGGTCGCTCGTATTATCAGCTTATATGATGTGAAGTGACGTTTACTGGAGCATTAGATTTATTTTGAAAAAAAAACGTTTTTTTTTTTCAAAGAAAAAAAATTCAATTTGTTGATATATTATATAAAAATTTTTTAATTTCGAATCTTCGTCATATAAATATTTATAATATTCACATTAGAAGTTTTCTGAATTATCTTAAATCGATGGCAAGCGATTGTGTAAACTTTTTGGTATATATAAAACGTATTAGTTTAAACAAGAATTTCCAGTTTTAAAATGTAATAGATTATAGCAAAAATAACCATTTTTACACAATATGTGAAAAAAAAAAATAATTTAAATAAAGTATACAACTTTTCAACCATTAAAATTTGAAAAGAAAATTCTATTCTACACCAAATACAAAATGGCCGACATAAAGAATTTTCACTTAATAAAACGCACAATATGATAATTTATTCTTTTTAATTTAACGTCACGGATCGTCATCGGGAGCGTTTTTAATAAACGCGCTACGCCTTTCTTCGATCGACTTATTCAATAAAAATAAAAAATAAAATTCAAAAAATCCGATGTTGCTGTTTCGAAACTTAATGAAAACCTATTAATTATACCGACGGGATCAGCGCCGACCCGATCATTCCTCTATTCGTATAATATTAGAACGAAATATTAAAAAAAGGCGAAAAGAAAAACGAGCTCGCTTTAATTGGATTTCGCTTTGTCCAGATTTTTTCCGACGCCCGCTTCGATTAGATTCCGCGCTGTTTGCCACTTTTAATTTTTTCATATGAAAAAAAAATTATAAAACACTCCGATCATGCGCTGCCCAATTAGCCGAAGTGTTTGCGAAAAAAGTGTCCGTGCCGAATCATTTTCCGTACAATTATTAGGCGAAATAATGGAGACGTTTCTCCATTGTACGTATGAAACAGGGCCACGATGAATCTTTGATAAGCCGACCGTTATGAAACTTGGAGATTGGCGCCGAAACGCCAGGCGTACCAACGCCGCCGTCTTCGCCATAGTTGTCCGCTATTTCTATATTTAAATGGAAATATTTCGGCGGGCTTTCATTAATGGAAAATCGCCATGATATTCATGTAAATTTTCCGAATCTCAAGCTTGATTACATACGTATAAGTTGCGCATAAATTTGCATGGCCGAATCAAAATATGAAAATTAATTCAACCCTAAAACGCGAGCCCGACTCTGGGTCAAGGGCGGCGAAAATTATTCGAAAACCACAAGAACTAAACTGCCTTCGAAGAAACTGTCAAGAAAATATATTAATCGTGTTATACGGCCGTTGAGCGTGCGAGAGGATTCGGGCACTCGTTCGTATCTACTGCGAAGGGATATTATAGTTAATTTACGAGCAAAAACTATATTTTACGAATTAGAATTAATTTCTATATAATAGTCATAGGATTGTCTTTAGTGATAGGTGACCTTTTTTTGTAGCTGATCATAAATAAGAATTTGAAAAAAAGTCAATAATTCTACGTGTAAATTTTGATTTGATTATTAAAAGTGTAAATAAATTATAAAAAATAATAGTTTATAAGAAAAATTGCGATTATATATATATAAAAAAAAAATTACGTGAATAACTCAGTGGGAAATATTTAAACAATTTGCCATTTGTTACTCATCTCATTAAGGTCTATAATTTTATGAATATACAATTAAATGAAGCTGTTTTCATACTCCGAAGAATACTAAAGTAATTTTAATAATAATTAGACCCGATCAAAATATAGCACAAGGACACGAAAATATTTCAATAATAGAACATCCTAGCACTTTCAAAGGCACAAAAACAATAGATTATCTCGAACAATCATCATTTCTACATCGAAAAATACACAACTCGACATAAAACCATTCAAATATCCATCCACATTTCAAAAGAGAAGCCCAACACACACAAAATAGCCGCAAACGAAATTCAGCCCGTTCATCCACACTACCTCTTAGGCGACTAAACATTTTGCATTTCGCAAGAAGGGTCGATCTTCACCACCCCCCCGCACGGCACCGCTCAGACGTCAACCCCTAAGCCTCGGCTCATTTGTTTCGCGTTGTAAAACATTAAAATGGCCATATAAATGCAAATGTGTCTCATCTGTCTTGCAGTCGCTTCGGCCGCCCCGCTTTCGGCTCGGGTCGTGTTGTCAACGAAGACGAGAGCCTTCCGAAGGCGTGTTTTACCCTCTTCAATGTGAATTTAACACTGGGTTAAGGCTTGTGCGCCGATCGGAGGTTGCTCGGTTTGGAGGGGTGTGTTTTGATTGTTTTCGGTGTATGGATTCGCGGTCTATCCCCGATTCGGTCGATTTCTGTATGTGTGTGTCTGTTCGATGACGCTCGCGACTTTAAAATGACACGTCGATACTATCGGTTTTTCGAATTAAAAAATCGCAGTCACCCGGCCGGGATTCGAACCCGGTTCGTCTCGCTCGCAAAACGAGCAAAGAAACCTCGGCGCCAACGACCACTTGAGTCAATGTCTTTTTTTTTAAATATGTACTGTAAAATTATTCTAATATGGTTTTCATGGGTTTACACTTAATGTCTATAATATCATGCTTAAAATTAATTAATTCTCATAGAGCACGATAGATGTCGCTAATAATAAATTTATATAATTAAAAATTCAAATCGGGTACAGGAATCGACTCAAAAATAGTTTTAATATTTTCACATTTTATCGTTTTCCGTTTCTTAATAAATTTCATTTTATTTTTTCTATTTTAATTTAAAAAAAATTGACATTATATTGTGTTATCAATATATTTCTTCAAACTTTACATTCACAGCCGACGTTATTAACATCGGGCCTATATACTAGTAAATGGTTTAAGATTGTATCTTTGAAATAACACAAATATGCGTTATGAAAATTTTTTGCGCAGATAGCCGATGACACATAGTGACCCAAAATTAACGTAAGATTTTGTAAACCAAAATCTTGCGTTAATTTCGGGACATCGGCTATCCGTGAAAAAATTTTTATGGTATATATTTGTATCATCGACCATGAAAGTGTTAAGTTATGAAGTTATGTTTATATTTCTTGGAATACTTGAATTGGATATTCTTATTCGATGTAGGTGGAAATATTATTTTGAATGACAATAAAAATGGAAGTTCTATAAAGTTCACGAAAGAAAAAGTTTGTTAAAAAAACAATGGGAGTAAAGGTCAAATTTTTATACCGAAAAGAAAAAAGTACCTAAAAAATTCAATATATCGAATCTAAACTTTTGACAGTGGGTTAATTCATTGTGACGAAGTAACGAGTCTAACTCGTAGTGCGTAACCGTAGCCGAATATAAAATAAACTATAATATCAGGTTGTTCATAAATTACGTAATGCCGTTTATTTTTTTTCCATGTATTTTTCATTCTTTTAAAAAAATTCACGCTCAATAAATCTCTATACTTTTGATACTCAAGTAATTAAAAAAAAAATTTATGTTTTGTTTTGAGACCCTACAAAAAATTATTATATCATTAAAAAAATGTTCTCCATTCTTACATTGTTATATTTAAAAATATTTATTAATAAAATCGTAAGTTTTTTTAATAAAAAAAAAAAAAATTAAAAGGGTCAATTATTTTTCCAAGCCAAGTAAAAAAAAAATCTCGATTCAAAACTGTCACAAACAAATGGACATCACCTCAACCGTAAACGCACGGAAATAGTGAACAATCACAAACGGTGAGTAAATTTAGTTCTTTCTCTAAAAAAAAGAAGACAAACGTAAAAAAAATGAAAGAAAAAAGAGCGAAGCAAACGTGCAATTGACGAGCGTCGCCTTAAAAGTGATGTCGTCCATTTGTCTGCAGCTTATTGTTCCCGCTACGCCCCTGGACGCCGTTCGCCAGGGGCGTAATGGGGCAAGGGCGGCGCCCGCCCTAAACTGCAAAACTACGGAAGGGAGGGGTGCGCAAAAAATGGCGGGAACGTCGGTATTTCATTCGCAACGGACGCTAATTTAGCGTCGCAACCGCAGCCGTTGAGATGTTTGCGTCGTGTGGCAACATTTTGGAGTTTATTGTAATAATTTTATTGTATGTTGAGTTAAATCCCGATGAGTGTTTGTGAGTTCGTCGGAAAAGATATTGTGTTGAAGTTGATGAAAAACCCATTGAATGCGAACTGGGATTATAAATAAGTCCGTGATGATGATTATGTCGGTTGCGTCTAAATGTAATTTGTAAAATTGATTTCACATAAAAGCAAAATCGAATTTCACTATGTAAAGTATGTTTAACATTTTAGATGATTAGATTAGTGAAAGGCCATGTGTGAAAGTCGTGAAATTTTATCACATACTAAATTTAGATGTGACAAATACCAGACACTAGATTTTCACGTGCATATATGAAATTGTATATATGAATTTTATAATTCGATAAATATATAAATGCATGTCATACATATGCGATTATATGATTTTCAATTTATATGTCTCCGTATTTAACAGTGCAAATGTGCAATTTTTTAATGACGCAGTGGCCTCAAAATATACGGGACAATTTTATATAAACTTTCATATCTACACATGTACCGAAAATGTCCCACATTTTGAGAAGCTATATCACATGGAAAGCGTACGTTCGAAACAAACCTTTGAAACGGCACATTCCGGCTGCTTGTACATTTTTAAAATGTCATAATTAATTCGAAACTTTCCACATCGATTTTTCCGGCGACACGCCATTATGAAAAATGCGAAAAGTCCTACATATAAATAAAACGCAAGCGGTGGACACGAGCAAAAACTACCGAGAGAAAGACACATATAATATTTGTGTTTTGCGAAAACGGCAATTCGAACGAACGCAAAATTGAAATATTCCAATTTGCTTTCGTTCCGACACAAAGGTCAAAGTAAACACGTCGAGCGAAAATATTTTCGAAAAAAAAGAAACGCGTTCGCGTACGCATAAATTGAATTTTATATCCGCGGAAAAAAAAAATAGATAGGTTCTGCGAATATGAATAGATGCACAGGTCATTCTGGAAGTTACGGGTTAAATAAAACAAGATCGTTTTATTATTGTTGTAAAAGCTGCTGTGGTATAAATATTTGTTGCTTGTTATCGAATTAAGTTGTAATCAGACGCGGCTCGTGCATGTTACTGCGGCGTGGCACGACGACTGGTCCAAAGACAATCCGTCCAACGACAACTTGTCCAAGACAATTCGTCCAAGCGACAATTGGGCCAACGGACAATCCATCCAACGGACAATTCGTCCAACGGATAATTCGGCCACGAAAACTCGTCCAACTCGTCTTGGACAAGTTGTCGTTGGACAGATTATCTTTGGACCAGTCGTCGTGCCACGCTGCAATACCATGTACGAGCCGCGCCTGGTTGTAATGATTTATTGGTTGCTTGAACAAGGGCTGCAGAAGTGTAAATTTTTCGTTTTTGTATCTTAAAAGTTACCTTTTGATGAAAAATAAAAACAAACAGCATCAAAAGGATACAATATTATTATAAAGTATTTTCAAAGTATATATTTGAAAACGAGTTTTTTTTAATAACAATCGAAGTTTGGAATTTTTATTCAACGAACGAAAAAATTTAAAAATAAATAATTTATTTTAATAATAATAATATGATGATCACATTCAACCATTAAATACATCAAATTTCGCTTAACTCTGATAAAAATTATAAAACATTCGACTGAAAATCGACCAGACAAAGTCTACACAATCCATCTCGTATGAACTTCAACACGCAATAATTTCTAAGACCCTCAATACATTATCCGGCGAACTTTCAGAATGACCCGCACTAGTAAATATTGACAAGCATTTCACTCACTTTGAAACCAACAGCCCTCGGCGCCAAAATTGGGTTTATGTATAAACAGTGGAACACTGGGCACCAGCTCCATACCAGCAGTAATAGTCATGATCAATATGGGGATACACCATCCGAATAAGTTGTAGTAGACGAACCTGCACCTCTCCTCATTTGGAGTCAACGATGACCCTAAATATCTGAAAATAATCAAAATAAAACGGTTAATATTTGTTGTAATTGTTTATGATCTCATTAGGCCAATATTGTGGAAGTTTGAATGGCTCCAATTGACAGTGAATCATTTTGATATCGATTTTTCGATATATAAATTTGCATAATCTGTTTCGAAAATTATGTCAAGTGGTGGCGTGATGCATATTAAATGACAGGATGAAAAAATATTCAAATAAATTTATAAATACTAACGGGACAAATGAATCAAAATTCATGAGGTACATTGTTAGTCGGATTCTGCATAAATTTGAATGATTTGCATGAGGAAAAATATAAATATATAATTGAAAAGATTTACTTAATGGTTTGAATTGTAATTTGGTAACTATGCATTTATGAATTCATATGTATATATTACGAAAATGGCTATTAAATGCAATGATATTACAGCGAAAATGAATGCTCCATTACGAGAATGGATTAAATATACATTAGATGAAATAAATCTTGAAATGAACATTTTCAAGTTTAAAACATCATTAAATATCTACTTAACCTCCCACAATATGAAATGCATAACAATTTAAAATGCCACTGTTCTCGAATTGATTTTTTACACGAGTTAATGAAGATAAAATTGTGCCCACATCGTTTTTTGTAGTCTGACCATTTCACCTAATAATAACGGTGATTAAAGAAGTCTGCTATGAAATATGCTGTTGTTCACTAGATGCTTTAGTGTCGGGTGCATAAATCACGTGTTGAATAATAGCACGGGGTGTATAAATCACGTGTGTTCGGGGTGGATAATAATGGAGGATTACATCGAATGGAAACCCGCCCGCATATGAGCATATGAAGGAAATAGAATCAAAAATCTTCATCAGGGGAAATTCATTGAGAATTGGTAGGTGAATTTACTCAAAAAAGGTTTATTAGAAGAATAAAGGTTCAGCATAATTTTGAAAAAAAAAATTTCGATTTGAAAATTAGATATAAAATTTACTCGTAATGGTTGAAATAAATTAACTAAGTAAGTTAAATATAATTAATTGTGAAAAAATAATTTGATTGTGGGTTTTAATTCTGCGCTCTTTGTGTTACAAAAGAAAAGTGAACAGAGTTGTGTTTTCTGGGTTATTTTTTGTCTTTCGCAGAAGAAAGTTAACTCTCATAAGAGGATAACACAAAGGATGTATTTATGATAAGTACACGCATATAAATTCCCGACAATAAATAAGAATTTACGTTGAATTTATCGTAAAAAAATCTTTGTTGTTGGAAGAGATTACATTGCGAAGTAATGTTAGAGAATTTGATGCAAAATTGTTTTAATTAAATATTAAGTTATTCTTAGCAATGCTGAAAAAAATATAAAAAAGCAAAGATCGCTCTAATTAATTAGCTTTGATAGAGAAAAATATTTTTAATTTGAGTCACTTTGCTAACAAATTGATTAGTGTATTAATTAAGATAATTTTTCATTAGATTTGATGAAAAATTTATAACGGAAACAATTTTCGTTGAAGTACTTAAAAAACATATATTCAAACTAAAAATAATTCTCAAAGCAGATTTTCGAAGAAGTAAACAACAATCGAAAGAAAATTCGCGCGCGAACATTACCGATTCGCGGAAACAAACACGAAATGAAAAAGAAAAGAAATAATTTATTATAATGAACGAAATAAAATATATGCGTATCGAAAATGTAAATAAATAAGGAATACGAAAATTATGTCCGGGGGAAAAAATGACGTCGAAATAAAAGAGACGGCTTTGACTGCGAGGAAGAAGGCACAAAGCCAGACGACTTTCGTTCGAAAAATCGAAACGAAATTCGGCGGGAAAAATAAAACACAAAAGCGACAAAGGATCCCGGTTATTTATCATTAAAGTATCTAATTATAAACAGCGTTGAATGGACCGCATCTGGCGTCCCGTCGCCGGCGAATATGATTAATGGTCACCGTATTTTTACGCCTTCCAACCCCGGGGATGTGTGACGAACGTTGTGCGTGCGAAACGAATATTGTGCGCGTTTTGCGATGTGTCGTAATTCGCTCTTGCGCGACGATGACGCGGTGGAAAGCCAAGGGAAAACCCGGAGAGTTTTCCACGATGAAAAATCGTCGTCGCGGAAAAGGGAGTCTTTCGACGTTTGCCGTTTCGCGGATTCAACGGAGGAGTGTTCGTTTGGTGCGCGGTTGAATTTTTGAAGGTGGTTCGTGTGAATGTTTTTTGTTTCGAATGAAAATTGTGAGGCGGAAAATTGAATGGTCAGAGTTTTGATCGAAAACGGTCAGAATGAAATGATGGATTGTCGGAATAAAATAATAAATGGCTAGAATAAAATTATGTTAGGTTATGGTTCTTAATGTTATTCTGGTCGTTTAATATAAATTTTGACGAACCCAGTTAAAATTCTGACCGTTCGATATTTATTCTGACCGATGTATTCTGACCGTTCAATTTCAATTCTGACCAATGTCAAATAAATTCTGACGAATGGGATGAAAATTTTGACCAAAATCGTATATAAATTAGGACCAAATGGGGCTACTATTGAAATGTAATAATTTTAACTGGGTTTTTCAGAATTTATATCAAGCGATCAGAATAATATAAAGAACCTTAACCTTACTTATTCTGACCGTTTCGTTATTAAATTTTGGCCATTTATTACTTTATTAAGACAATTCATCATTTTATTCAGACCGTTTTCAATTAAAATTCTGATGAAGACAAGATTAAAATTATGACCATTCAATTTTTTGCCTTTACATAGTTATAATGAATCGATAGATTTGTATGTTTCGAAATCAAAAAATGATTAATCATTTTGCGCTTAATAGTTTTTTGATTTTCATTTTCAATTTCAAAAATTGTAAAGAGTATTGACGAATATTAAAATTCAATTAAGTTAAAATATTCAATTGTCAGTTTTTGTTATATATATTTTCATAAAAAAAAGTATATTTTTTGTATAATATTTGCATTGCTTGAAAAAATAATTTGTATTTTCAACATAATTGATTTGTGTCATCGACAATACTGTTTAAGCACACGCCCAGTTATATCAACACGACTGTACAAACAACTATTAGGTTCATTCATAACGATTTTCGGCTAAATGTACAAACAAAGCGATATCAATTTAATAAAAAGATAAACAAATATGTACGAAAATGTATAAAAATAATGGAAAGACGTACGGAAAGAAACGCGATATTAAATAAAAATATTTATTTGTTTTGTTGATGTTTTCTTTTCGATAGTAAAATATTCAACAGTCATAAATTGAATCGGAGAAATATATCGGAGAGTTTTGGCAAAAATTCAGGTACGTTTCGAAATAAATCCGAATAAAAAATATATTAATCGAAAACCTTGATTTTTAATCTACGAATTTCGCCGCGATGAAATTTTAATCGCATTACATATTTTCAAAAATAACAATCGCATAGAAATCGCGTTCATTTCGCTTTCTAGAAAACGCAAAAAAAAAACAACAAAAAAATCGTGATAAAATTTGCATCGCGTACGCGGTCAGGGTAGGTTTGCAGAATTAATCCTGATCCGGTTATTTTTAATCAGGCGCATTTTCCCCCCCCGCTTTTTTCATTTTCATTTCCAAACACACCCTCGCACAAAAGGGTTTTCGGTTCGTCTACCCTTTTTTCGCGGCGTTTCCGCGTTTGTTTCGCCGGCGAAATTCGGAGTGGCGGTTTTAAAATCGTTCTTTTATTCAACGCCATTTGTCAGATGTAAATGCGACACTCGGCGTGCGTTCATTATGTATAAACGCTTTCGCGAAAAGCACTTCACCTGCATATGAAAGCGATAAAAACGATAATTTTTCCCGCCGATACGACGACAATAGCGGAAGTTAAGCCGGATGATGTTTATTTTTTCGGACGAAACCTTTCGGGAAGTGTTGGCGATGGGTTTTTTAAACGGAGATTGCGATTGAAGTATATTTAAAAATTGAATAAAAATATCATTTTTATCGTGTGTTTTCATATTAATAATGTCACGTGTTTTGTTCGAATACATTTTTTAGAAAATTATTTTAAAAAGAAAATTTTTAATGAACACATGCTTTTATGTAATAAATTTGCGAGAGATCAAAAAGAGTTGCGAAAAATACAAATTATATAATACAATTATTTTTTAATAATTTTTTTTTATTAAATCAAAAGAAAAAAAAGAATTTCTTTGTAAAAAAAGAAACAATCAAATTTTCTTCATTAAAACATAATTTTAACCATTGTCAAACATATTTCGACATCAGAAAATATTTCGCAAAAGAACGCTCATCAATATCGCCGTATTCCCTTTTACAAAAGAAAATTTTCAATCAATGTATTGCGAGAAATCTCGCGATAATTGGCCGATGTTTCGAAATACACAAAAAAAAATTAACGAAAAGGACATCAACGATACAATTTATAAAGGCGTCGACGTTCCAAGGAAATGTCCTTAGGTAATTTTTCGAGCGGGCCGCAGACGGAAACGAAAGGGAAACTTCGTGTCTATCAAACCCGGCTGAGTCCCGGATTTACCCGCGTCCGGATTTGAATAAATCCCGGTTAAGCGAAGAAGAAAACACAACTATCGTCAGGATATCGAGCGCGGGTTTTGCTCGTGTACCCACCGGAGGGGAAATTCGAATCCTGCGGGTTCGAATGATAAATAAATTTTGTGAGGTTTTTCGTAAATTTGAATTTAACAATTTGTACGTTTCAATAAATATTTGTTTAATTTATAGTTTTTGAATGTCGATGTGTTTTTAGTCGGTCTGTGGTGCAGCGGTAATGATACATGGATTGACATTCGTAAGGATGATGGTTCAAGCTGCGGGGATGGCGAGGGTAGATTCCGTTTTTAACAACCACTCGATCGTCTCAAATTGGGTATTTAACCATTTGACTCAAAAATAAGATTATAATCTTGAGGCAATTTTAAAAGATGGTTTGATTTTTCACTATCGACCACCGTAAAAATTATATGTACCGACGTCGCGATCAATTGCAACAATAATTGCATGCGTGCGGTTTGCGGGTTTGAGTCAATCTTTCTTCCAATAAATTTCACTCCTTCACTCTAACAAATCACCAATAAAAAAAATGCCTTATCAAAAAACTATCTACAAAAATCTCGCCATTATGGGACCTGTTGTCTCCAATCATGTTCTTATTATACATTTGTGGAAAATGGACTAGTTCAGATATCACCAAATCAAATAACAACTCAGAATGTTTGAACGGATTTTGTAATATTTTTTATTGCTAAATTTTAATTTTCTTAGACTGAATTTATTTGAAACGATTTTGATTTATGAAAATAAATCACATTTTAAATATCGACAGTTAATAAGGTAAATTCTTTGAATCGTTCGAAATATTATTCGGCTCTCTGAAATTTGATCAAAGATAATTTTAATAATTGAGATTGTTTTTAGTAAATTTAAAAGATTGTACGATAATATGAAATGTTTTTGTAATATAATAAAATTTTATGAAATATTTTGAAAAGGATTTATGAAAAATTAATTTTTGAATATTTTTTTAGAATAAAAATCATGTCAAAACGAATTTGTTAATTAAAAATACAATCAAAAATTCCATAACAAAAAGTTTTTTCATCATTTATATATAAACGAACAAAAAATATTTCACAATCTACCATTCATCACAATATGAACATTTCACAACACTCGAACCGAACATTGAAAATCCAAAAAAAACCCCACACAAACAGACTTCCTCACATTCTTACATCCCGAAAAAAAAAAAAATAGACACATTACAAACCCCACCACTGCCCCCCGAGAAAAACGGGATCCGGAACAAAATCTATTATCCTCGCGGCGCAGGATTACGCCGACCAGTTTCGGCAGTCCACCGCATTATTCATACGACATTTATACATATATATTATATATATATTTATTTATTTTATTGGGAAAACTCGAAACGCAAGCCGACGGGGACACGGCGACACACGCGGCTCGGATAAGACGAGATCAAACGAGAATGTCCTTTGTGCCCGCCTCCCGCCTTTGTACCTACCAGCGAGTCCTTCGAATCGAAAGCCTTTTTTCTGCTCGTATTTATATACGTGTGTATCCTCTTTTTTTATCCATCTGGAGTGTTGACGGAAATTATGTGGAAGTCTATTTCATTCGTGCGCTTTTTTTCGACTTCCTGCTCTCGAGTGTGTTTGTGCGGAGGAGAGCGAAATTCGAGTTTCGCCGTACGTGTGGCGGATTGTGACTCAAAATATGGTTTCGTGAATGGGGTCGGTGTTAAGTCGGTTTTTATATTGCGAATCGATGGAGGTTTTAATGAAATTGTTTCGTAATAATTATTACGATCCTTTAAATACCGTTGGTTTTTTTAATGGTGATTTTTTATAAGAATTTAAATGATTTTCGTTATGAGGTTGGTTTTCGGATAAGGTATTATATATAGTTTAGGTCCCCAATATTTGATGTGGAGACCTTGTTCTGTAGTGGACACTCAACGGGTCGATAATGATGATGATGATGATGATTAAATGATTTAAGATAAAGTTACTTATTCAAATAATGATTGTAACTAGGGAAATCATATTTAGTGTATTTTTCATTTACTAGTAATCCGGTATTTTTTTTATTGATAACTGGTTTATTGGTGACTTAAATTTTAATTAAGAACCGAGAAAAAACGGAAAAATACCAAAAAAATAAAAAAAAAACGTAAAATCAAAAATACTTTCTCAAAAAGAGTAACAATATTTTTCAAAAAAACCATACATCTACACAACCCGATTTTTTCAATAATATTTTAAAAAATATATTTGATACACAACAGTAAATATCAAAGATTTACCTGTAAATTACCAAACTTTTGTTTGGACTATTTGCCGGTAAACCAGTAACGACCTCTCTAATTATAACATGTGATACATAAAATAAGAATAATATACGTATACTTAAAATAATATAAGGTTAGTTATTTGAATCAAAAACGTATTATATTCTAAGAATTCATAAAAAAACAAATGTTTCTAAGCCAATTACATATACATGTATAAATAATAAATGTCATTTTCGAATGTTTGAGTAATGTTATTTTCCACATGTGTGTTTTCAAGTGTTATTTATGGTTTAAAAAAATTTGGTGAGATAATATGAACACTGAATAAATTAAAAAGTACACAATTTTAATTATCATAAATAAATGTATATTCGAATGAAATAATTTTTTTAAAAATTTATAGATTTCATATATCAAAAACCTATAAAAAAAACAGTCTACTAAAATAATGAAACACGCCACCGATAAAGCAAATATCACCCAGATTTATTTACGAAAAAGCCCATCGAAAATTTCGCAACCCGCACTACGAAAAAAAAAGATCGAAACGATAAACGAAAAAACCAATCGACCAAACAGCCGTCGAAAAAAAAAACATATATATATATATATATATATATATACCGAACAAACATTGAAATACACCGCACATATAGACCGGCGATAAGATCTCCGAACTGCGGGATGAACCGGATCATTTCGCGAGCAAACACACGCCCGGACCGAAACTCGAGCCGAAAACGTGCAAAAACGTTTATGAACTGCGACATCGGAGCGGCGAACGCCTGAAAAAAGAGACGGTACCCTGAAAAAAGGCGGTGCCCCGAAAAAAGACGGTGTCCCGCGCTCGGTGTTACATCTAATGAGTTCGCGCAGGATGCGCTGGCACGTTTGTCGCAGGAGCACGTTCACTTAGCGAATGCGTAGTATGTAATATCGTGTGTTTTATGTGTGTAAGCAGAACGAGAAGTGCTTGGGATGTTTTAGGTTAGTGTGTGTGTGTTTTTTCAGTCGGGGCGTGTTCGGCTTCTGAAAGATCGCTTGCGTTTGAAGGAGTTTTCGTAGAAAATTTTTCATGAACGCTGAGGTGCGTTGCGAACATGATGGAGTATCGATTCGTTGTGTGAGAAAATTTTGTTGATTTGTTGTAAAGTTTTTTTTTAGGTGATTGCATCATCGTCATAATATTTAAAGGATATTGTTTATAAAATCAAAAGTACGATTTTTTTCAACAGAGATGCTCGAAATTTGTTAGGTTATAGCAGCCATATTGTTAAAGTGACATCTATAAAATTAGTTATAGTGTTGAACAACGTGTGAAAATTATCAAATTTTATTTTAAAAATCACTGAAGGTTCTTTCAATAAGAAAGCTCTATTTGAAAATGTAAATTAATAATTTTTGTGTGAGGTTTCGGCTCATTTTTTTGTAATTGAAAGAATATTTTATGACATTAATTGCGGAATATAACGTCGTTCAAATGTTCATCGTAGATTTGCTTGGTGGCACGTATTCGAGAGGTCTAATTTTTAGTGGATTTTTCGCAAAAACCTGGTTGAATTTGCTGAATGGCGTTTGTTAGTTTGACTTTGAGGGCATCAATTGTTTGCGGTACAAACAATTGATTACTTTGACAGATGTCAACTTTGTCACTTTAACAACATGACTGTTATAACCTAACAAATTTCGAGAGTCCCTATTGAAAGACCCTATACAATTTTTACTTTTAAAGATTGAGCATTTTCACTATAATCATACATATGTAAAATTAATTAATAATTAATTATTGAAACCATATTTTAACAAAAAATATGTAATGAATTGATCATTCATCTATCATTTATTATTTTAAACTAATGATAAAGTCGAATGAATCTTTTAGCGAACAAACACTAGAAAGTTTTTCGATACGTAGAAGTATATAAAAAACACAAGTTCAAAGAGCAAAACGTCTAAATAATCAAGTAACAAAGCGGCACTAACGTTTAATTAGCTTTTTGAGCAAACATCAAAGCGAAATCAGAAAATTTGAACCGTTAAACGACCAGCGAGCAAGGGCGAAACTTCAGCGGGGGAGTACACTGTTCGAAATTAGAAGTTTGACTCATAATTTATATAATAATGAAATAAAATTTATTCACGATATTTAAGCGAAAGTTCTAAAGGGACCATTGTTTGCTCACGGTTCCTTTATCGCGAGCTTTACGAATTAAACGGGAAACTCGAATAGTTTTCGAGGGATCGAAGAACGCCGAACTCATTGTTTACGAAACGTCCATAGAGACTCGTTTTATCGCCGAAAAACTATATATAAAACAACCCTAAAATGCACAAAAAACGGCAGTTTTTCTCTCCGCTTCATTCGTCACTGCTGAAAAAAACAAAATAAATAGAAGACCGTTATATTTAACGGGGAACGTTTGTGAATTCAGCGATTGTACTAAACAATTAAAAAAAAGCTTTGTATTGGAAACATAAATATTGAACCACATTGTAGAATCGATGTATATAAAATTGATAAGAGGATGTTTGAATTTACTATTTGATTTACAGTTAACCCCCTTATAACATCAAGATAGATTTCACGTTATAGGGGGTTATGGTTTTTAAATTTATTTTTAGTTTTTGGAAATTTTTATGTGTTAACTGCTTGTTTCATATGAATTTGAACGATATATGGGAGGAGGACGTTATAAGGGAGTTTACTGTATTACTAAAGATATAAAATATTTAATCGATCTTTTATTCGTTTTTAAAAATAATAATATCGATTTTTTAATGAAATATAAATATTATAATTTTTTTAAATCCCTAAGTAACTTTCCGCATTTAGCACGAAAAACGCGATATCTCATACACCAAACCGAAACTCAACCACTCACAACACAACGCTAAAACCCGCTAGAAACTCGTTTTAAAAAAAATGAAAACACGCTCGAATACAGCCAGATTAGCCCAGCCTCCCCTATGCGCGGGCAATATATATTTTTTTGACCGCCAAAGTATCTAAATCATACGAAAGTGGAAGAGACTATGGGATTTCACGCGTTACGCCAGTATGAGCGAGTCGGATTTGGGGGCGGGCGGGCGCGCGGCTCACATCGTAAATCTGCGTTTATCGTGAAAAAGAGCTTTTCTCCGAACAGCTTTCCCGTGAAAAACCGGGGGAAATTCTTCCGTGCATCCACCCGGCCGACTTCTAAAGAGAGCAAAAACGCGCGCGGGGAAAAGAGTGAAAGCACCACCCCATATGCCAATCTTGCGGGGCATCTCTCCCGCCCCATGGCTACCCTTAACAATACAAACTTTGTAACGTGATTAAACGTGAAATATGTATGCGTTTTACATACAGAATGCGCGTTCGTTTTGTTAGGGTGCAGCGGATCGGGCGTGTTTACTGAATTTTTTTAATAACACGCCCGATAGGATCGATGCGAAGGTTTATTTTTTAGGCTCGGTCGAAAGTGTGTAGAGAAAGAAAGGTTTGCGGGGAGGAGTTCGGGATCGCGTTTGTGATTGTGTGAGATTAATAAGAAGTTGCGCGGAAGCGAAAATAGAACTAAAAAGTATTAGATTAAAAAAGTGGATTAAGTAGATCATGCTCTCGAGATGAAGGAAGTAGCGAAATCTCGGAAATCTTTCTCCGTCTTCTTTGTTATTGTCGAATTTCACCACTTTCTACAAAGTTTATATCAAGTTTGTGTCATCAGCTTATATATCTGAGGGCTTACACATTTATTTCGCGAACTATAACTCTTGTTGAGATGAAAAAAAATTGAAACAAAAAAAATATTTTTCTTGTACGGATAATCAAAAAGTAATTATGCTAAAAATAATATTATAATACAAAAATTCTTCAGATTATCGATTATACTAATTTTTTCCATACAATGTATATAAAGTAGATTTTAAATTATAAAGAACGTATCAAAGTCTCTTCACAAACTTATTTAAATAACAACATTGAAAGCAAAATCATGCATTCGTAATCAGTTTGAAACGTAAATTTCCAAAAAATAAAATCATAAGAAATTTATTTAAAAATTAAAAATAAATATAAATCCAAACGCAATACGATGATTTTTAGTCATTAATAAGTGCCAGATTCAATGGAAATGCAATCGACGATCACATGGAATCCATTTACAGAGATATCCATTCAAGTAAACGACCGAAAGCTGAAATTTACTCGAATGATCGTTCAGTGCTCACTGAAAGCAATTGAACGCAATTACGATGTCAAGTGTACAAAACACGTGCATTATTCCAGCATTGAGTCGAAATGCGAAACTGCCAATTTTCCGAGAAATATAAAGCTGTAATTTTGAGAACATTTGTGTATAAAATTGTGTTAAATCAATTTTCGTGAATATATACCGGATTTTAATTACGCATAAACAAATACGAAAGCTAGATTATATTAATCAAATTTGCTCGAAGATCAGAAAATCACCCGAATTTCTTCAATAAGCACAGAAATCGATTGTTTTTCCTTCGGAAAATTACGCCGAGTGGCAAGCCTCCACCTGACGTCTACCGAAAACTTTCCCGCGCGAAAATTTCCCCCGTCCGGAAAATTCACTTTATAAAATTCGAGATTATACCCGGAGTCTTTCAAGAGTTCAAAATAGAGAGAATCGCGCCTCGGGGAACGATTACCGCTCACTTTAAGAACTAATGAATTAAACGAGCCTCGGGCAGACGCCCCCCGAGGAAAGCTTTCGTATAATACTTGCAGAAATTATAACGCGGACGCCTATTTATATAATACAAATTTCGTATAAGTGTGTTGGGTGTTTTGAAAATTCGAGGCGGTGTTTCATCATTTTTACGAGCTGGCTCCGACGGGTGTGTTCCGGCGTGTTGGGAATTAAATGCCTATATAGAACGAGCTAAAATCGATAGGAATTCCTTTGCTATGCAATATGAAAATAGTTGGATTTAATATAAACACAGCCTGGAGATACGTAAAAGATTTTTATGAATAAAGCGAGCTCGCAGTATTTATATGTAAATGAAAATGTAGTAGTTTATAGTGTGAGAGGAAATCTGACAAAGATGTATAACTTGGGAAAATATTTTTTTATTCTAAGTAAATATGCGGCGTATGGAGTATACAAAATTCCGATAAAGAAGTGTATTTGCTTTCTTTTCTGATGTTGGAAATCTTGAGGAATCTTTCGAGGTGATCCATCATTCGGCTTTTCGACAAGGAAAATCATAGACCATAGAATGTCTTCACGTCAAATGAAAAGCGATTTATGTGTTTATAACCGTATGAAAATACGTTCGAATTTTTTTCAAGTATTTTTTTTAAAGAGTACTCATTTTAAACGATTAAAGGGCCTTTTATGCAAGTAATATTAATCGATAACGCCTTTCCTTCATACAAACATGTTTTCCCAATTAGCGTTTCACGGTGCATTATTACTATAAACCACATAATTTTCAAATGAAAAAATCAATAGACCTGTGTTTTATTATTAAAGCATCATCTGATTTCAATGCTTTTTGATTATAGATCAAAACTGATTTATACTGAATTAAAATGCTATACATCAAGAGTCTGTTTTCAAGTATTACGAATACATTAACGCAATTTATAAAGAAAACGAAATAAAATAAGCGGATTGCAGAATATTGAATTTAAACTCGCATTCAATTAGTCCACGTTCATTAATTAGGACACGCTAAAAGGGTGCGCATTAATTATAATGCTAGGGTTAATGATAATAATGTGAAGCGCATATTTTACTTAAGGGTATTTTGCATTTATTTAATTAAAAAATATATGTATAAAAGGCTTCGAGCGTACAAAAAAATATCACGTATCCGTTTTTTATCTCGTGGAAAAATCGACGCCATTCGCATTTTTGTCAAAAGGTTGAAATATGAGTGCAACTGTGCACAAGCTGGAAAAAAATCAATTTCTAAATTGGTACGACATACTTTTCAGATTTTTCATACGCGAAAAAAATCGGATATTAAATATGAGTCAATCAATATTTTCATCAAAAAACGAATTGCCATATGAAAAGTTTCAAATGTGTGATTATATTTTCGTACAGATAAAGTTGATTAAAAAAATGCATTTTTTTATATTGAATCAAAAAATATTTAAATTCAAAACATTAAAGATTTTTTTTATAAAAAAATCAAATCAAACAAAATAATCCTAATCCGAAACGACCATAATCATCGTGTTAATCCGCGACCCGATTTTTCCACAATCGCCACCCACCCCATTCGTGATTTGCATTTTATGAAAAACCTGAACATTTCACAGCGAAATATTTCAGCAGAAACAATAGAGGCGCGGAGTCTCGTAATGCGATTGCATAGGTAATGCGCGTTGCACTCGTCCCGTGCAAACACATATTGTGCATGTGAAGTTCGACGATTGTTTCCCGGTTATTATCGTCGTCCTGGAGCTGGATGTGCTCTCCTGATTTATGATCGATGCAATAAGCTCGTGTATGATGTGTAAAACTGTGCATGGGTTGTGTTTGATGATGGATGGGATTGATCTGGGTCATTGAAGAATGATGGGGTGATGGAGGATGTTGTGTACGAAAAGTTGTTTGTGGATGTGTATTTGGAGCAGGAGTTCGGTTTGATTCTTGTTTTCAAACCGGCTCACGGGTTAATATTGTTTTTATACGAAAAAAAAAAACAATTTATAAATTATTTTTGAAATTTTGAGCCTGTATTTTTGTTGTTTTTAAGGGGGTATTCTGGTCTAGAAATTCGAAAAAAAAAATCGATTTATTTTTTTTTATTTTCATATTTTTAAAGTCTAGACCTTAAAGAATATGATGAAATGTGATTTTCGGAATTTGGATTATTTTAAAAGTTACAGTTGTTCTCGTGAAGGCCCAATGTATCAATCAGTTACGCTGCCCGAAACTTTAAACGCGATTTTCTCGAAACTACTTTTTTCGACCTGGTTGACATTACCCATATAAATATCTTCAAATTTGCTATCCAGTCCGCAGATTCTCAAATTTTTATGATCTCAACCTTTCCAAAAACACTTTGCCTACCCCTGATTCAGAGTTTTGCGTATGTGAATAGAAGCAAAGCGGATTAGCGAATGTGTTGATGGCAGTTTGAAAAGTTTCGAAGTTCATACATTGCTAAACATGATTACGTAGAATTTAATCATACAATTCAGGTGAACGATTCAATTTTAATTAAACCTGTCATGCATAAACATATAATATTTTTAATACGAGTGTTTTATATAAAAAAAAAAAATCAAAATTCACATCACTTCGACCCAATACGAATCTATAAACAAATCTCATTATCAGGTGTACCAAATCCACTATATATAATAGCGGATATCTGTGTGTGTGAGACTGTCTGTCTATCCGTATGTCTGACCATCTGTCGTCTGTGTCGATGACGCTCGCGACTTTAAAACAACGCGTCGATCCCCTATATATAATTCTTCATGCGTGTATGGTCTTTATGCGTATACACATAACGTCTCTATTGACTTATGCAGTGCGTCGATTATTACGCAGTGGAAAAAATATTTGAATCCCCTATACATACATATACATATACATGTATATAATCACCGATGAAAGATATCTGTGTTTGTTTGTTTGTGAGGCTCTCGACTTATCGTTCCAATTTAGTCTATATGCCGTTCAATTGTTGAAAATATTTCGAATTACTTATAATAGATTTCGATAGTAAATAATTAATTAAGTCTTCAGCTTCTACTGGAACGACATATAAAGCTAGAGCATAGGCGTACTTTACATGTATAATGATTTTTTTTAAATAAGATTGATTTTTTTTTTGTTGAAAATATTTCAAATTACATATAATAGATTTCGTTAATAAATAATTAAATAACATAATTGTTCGTTTGCATAGATATATTTAATATTTATTTTTAATACGTAATAGTATGGTTAACAATTCACATCCGATCGGGCCTATATACTATACATGTATATAATCACAGGTGACAGATAACAAATTAACTATTTTGATTTCATTAATTAAATATCAAATATTCAAATCGGGTACACATTTCGGGTTCACACAATCGGGTTTTCAAATTTTATCGTTTTCCGTTTCTTAACAAATCCACAGCTGATGTTATTAACATCGGGCCTATATACTAGTAATATATATTCCCAAATATAAAATTTTATAACCAATGAACTCAACGTGACCAATCTATTGACATAAACATCATAAAACAAACAATTTACACCGGCCGGCGAACCAATCCATTAATGCATTTCGCAATGGCAAACAACGTCAAAACGATATCATACCCGGCCATAAACGCAAGCCTCGCTATTCGAAGCCCCCGTATTGACGCCATCGAATTACGATCGAGCCATTACATTAATTACGCAAATGATACGGATATAATAATAACGTACGCCATCCGCTAAACTTGAATATTGTGGCTCTCGTTGTGTGTGCGTAAGAAAATTGGATACCCTCTTCCCAAATACGTGTATTACTCCACCCGGCCATTATATCCCCGTGTATATATATTGTTCCGGGATCTGTCAGTTTCGTGTTTGCACAAATCTGTTCCAACACTCTCGAGGGTCTATCGATGCGCATCCTTATCGAATTGAGGGGTGCAGTGTCAAAACGCTTCATGTCGAATTGTATTTATGTCGATTTGAATTCGCATGGATTCGAATGGGCTTTCATGATTTCTTTTTAAATATCAAACTTTTGTAGTATATCACCATAGAGATTTATTATAAAGTGGCTGTTCGTTAGAAAATGTCAACTGTCTCACGTCACGTTTGTGTGAAAACGAAAAAATCCTGCGTTTTTTTTTGTGAAATTTAAACATTGAGAAAATTTTCTCGCTCTAGTATTCCGTATGCTTACCGAAAAGTAGCAGAAACTAATACAAGAACAGTCGTACAATTGGGAAAACGGGATACATATTATATATCGTAAGACACGTCAACTTTCATATTTGACAGGTAACGTCAAACGTCTATTTTTTTTAACAACACCAACAAAAGGAAACAATATATGAAGAGATTATTTAATATTTCATAAAAAAACAGAAGATTTTTTTGCGAGTTTTACGGAAAACGCAATGAAAAAATTTTTGAATAGCAACAATATTTTTTTATTTTAGTGATCATTTTTCTTGAAAATATAAAGTGGATATGGGAAATAATTGCTATCTATATTTCATTTTCGTTTTTTTTAATATAAATATGTGACACGTTGGCGAGGACAACTCTCAGAGAGATAGATGCCTTATGCGACTAAATGTGTAAATTTATCGTTGAATCTGTAATAGAAAATCGCTCGTTGAACTGTCTTTGTATTTGAATATCTGCAAATTCAAATTCATATGACAATGAATCTGACATTCACATAAGTGCAACCTTAGTACCAGGCTCCATAGTGAACGTGAGTGTTATCCAAATCAAAATTATTTATTAACAATGACAAAAATAAAAGGTTTTAACTGCAAAATATGATTTATAACATCATCAATGAACTTTCACTCATAATATGCGTATTATATAATACATTATATTGACATTATTTAAGAACAATGGAAAAAAATCCGATTAATACGGATAATACTTATATAATACAGATCTGATTTTTAATCAATCGGCAATATTACGAGTTTCAATCCCACGCCCCTCGAGCACTCTCTTTCGAGCACTAAAATCAAAATCCCCATTCCCAGATTTGGCCGCTTCTGGGAATTGGTCCCTGTTCGACACAGACCCCATCCGAGGTCTTAATTAACCGAAGGAGGCTTCTGCGCCGAAAATTAATTTCGATTGATTGGCGTTCGATTGCTCATGGTTGGAAATTTTCACCACCAAGAACCGTAAAAATTATTTTATTTAATATAATATTCGGTTTCGTTCCAAGAAGTGTGCGAATGAAACGATTTTTTTTAAATATATATATTCTAAAAAATAAAATAAATCTTCTTCTTCTTCTCTTATACATAAAAATGAACTGCCGTTCCATGAAACGCTAAAACTTAAAAACCGCTTGACCGATTTGGATATTTATTTTTTCTTTTGTTCGCTTTAACCAACAGGTGGTTTAAAAAGAAAAATAATAGAAAAATTCCTAAAGAAAAGTTAAAAAATAATATAAGTAATTTTATATGGAAAATTACACCACCACGTCGCGTATTGATTGTGACAATAATTTCAATCGGTACACCGATGTGTGCAGAATGCGTGTTCGAATTATTCCACTTTCCTATAAACATCCTATCATTCAAGAAGAAAACGGGAACAACGGACCAACAGGACAAGGAGCTCTATTTTAAAATGAAAAAAATCCAGCATTTACAGTCGAAGATCTGTCTAAGACGAAGAAATCTTTTTAATTATATAAAATAAAAATAAAAAATAAAATTTATTGTTGAAAATACTACCAAACTCAATTTATTCATTTACAAGCTGTTATAATACAGACTGGCAGGACAACGTCTGTCGGGTTCAGTTTGTCGGATTATATTTTAAAATAATACATATACGTAGTAATTTTATAAATAATTTGAAACAGTAACGAATAGAAAAAATAATAGAGAAATGAGCCATTGAATAAGACTCTCTTTTGAAAATCTGGCGTACAAAATATCTCAAGGTTTATTGAACCGATTTTATTAAAATCTACGACAAATATTCTTTGTGATATTATCTATTTCGATAAAAATTAGCCCAAACCCCAAACCTAAAATTTCGATAAAAATAGGATTTTTTTTCAAAATTAGTTTTAAATGCGTCAAAAAAATATTTATTCTTATACCTATTTTTCCGAATGGCAAGGTAATGTAACCTTTTAAAGATGGTGTTTTATTTCATATAAAATATGCTGAAAATATTTGTGCCTTTTCAGAATATAAATCTGATGAGATTAGCGAACAGAATTTCTCGGAATCAATTAAAACTCTTTTCAAATCATATCCAATTACTTCGCGTAATATTTTGAATTATACTGCTTCCAGGGCATAAATCCAAAAATATAAAACACAAAAATAAATCATTACAGAATCGGTTTATATTCAAAATCCAAACACAAGCAAAGTTCATTCGGATGTTTTGAAAACATTTACAAACAAACGTTTTTCACGGGCGTCTGGCGAATAATAAATATTCCATAACTTTCACTTATTATTTTGACGAAACGCAAAGAACGAACGATTGATAATAACGCCGAGTTGGTGACAGCTTTCAGTCGTGCAATTGTTGTTTATCCGGCACGTCGAGCTGGCCGGAGAACGAGCTGTTATGATCGTTAGCGGTGACAGCGCGCCAACGCCAAACGTCAAATTCAAGCGCTGCCAACATTACTTATGCAGCGGGTTGCTTTTTCTTCTTTTTCGTGCGATTATGACTTTCGTTTGTTTATAATCTATTATTTATACGATTGTTAAACATATTTCATGGTATTTTATTGTGAAAAAAATCTTAGTTTCATTTTTTTTAATATCAGATAATATTTGAAGGCATAAAATTAATTTCAATGAATGTTTCGTTTCAATTTAATTATTTATGCCCAGAATAAATACTCATCATCATTGTCGGCCTGCATGTTCACTGCAGGACAAGGTCTTCCCGTCAAATATTGACGGTGTAGGCTATATACCAGGCCTCGGCAACCTATGACCCGCGGGTTACTGAGTGACCCGTTTGATGATTTCAAGTAACACGTTAGATTAATTATTATTGATTGTTAATTATTTTCTCAATTAAATTTATAATATTATTCACTAAAAACTGTTTCAAAATATACCTACTGACCCAAAACCTCGTATCGATAAGGAACATGTACCATAAGAGCCAATCCCCCCATGCCAACGGAGAAGGCTTTCAAAAATAAATACCAAATTATCAAAATATAAATTCGCATCCAAATAGTAATAAAGGACGGTCAGAATAAAAATGAATGGTCAATATAAGACCATTTTTTCATACAATGGATTAAAACTTGATCGAAAATACTCATGGAAAATATCGATATTTTCTATGTAAAAAAAAAAATAATTTATAATTTTTGCGCCTTGAAATGTATATTTTTTTTTATTTTAACTCTTAAATTTCATGTTTTATTTTATATATTTTTCAAGACACATCGATATTCAATGGATTAAATTTATAATATGAAAAAAATTAGATATATATTTGAATCTCATACGATTTCATTCAAATGTATGAATAGAAACTTTAGCATAACGGAAATCCTTTATTCGTTTCATTTTATTCAAATAATATGCCTTTAAAGTACGCTATTTGCAAACAATATCAAACAAAATCCAAATTTGGCGAAAATACGATCCTTGTGTTTTTTCGAAGGCATCAATTTCATTCGAACCCTCTTCAACTTTTTACGGTACATCCTCAGTCTGAAAATCCTTGTAATATCCTCCGAAAAAACGTACTTTATTGAGAAGAAATTCGTTATTCACATACCAAAACGAATTTGATATCTGTTTTAAGAAATATGCTTGAATAAATTTAAAAAATATATATTTTTTAAGTGAAAAAACTTATGGAAATTTTCACGCACAATACAAAAAAATTCACATCTAAGAAATTTTCGCGAAAAAAAGTGGCGTTTTAATAAAGCTACCACACGTCACCTTGGGAATTCTTTTTATTTTTATGAATTTTTTCCGAAAAATATTTTCTACTTGACGACCTCTGCGTCAACGTTCGGAACAATACAATTTACTTTATTCGATGACGAAAAAATTGGGTCTTTTTTTCGCTCCCGCCGACACATTATTCAGAAAAGTGTCTTTTCTGTATGCAAACCGTCTCGAGTTAATTGAGAGTCCGGAAAAGCGGGAAAATGGAAACGGGGCGGGTGGCGGAAAAGTGACATTGCGGCAAAAGCTTCTCGTCGACGATAACAACAACAAAAACAACAACAGCAATAACAAAAACAGCAGATGGATGTGTTGCTTATCTGTTTTTCATAATCCCCCGCATGAACGGATGCGAAGTTTGAGGAGTGCTGATTGATTGTTATCGTGGGCGTTTATTTATACTTATGTGGGAAAATTTTGATTTAAACATGTATTTTTTATAATATTTATAATTCGTTAATTTTGTTTTATTAAATATTCTCATATTTCTTCTTTAGTTTAATACTTGATCACAATACTGTTTAATTAACTGTGACCGTCACAGTTATTTTGGCATGTTATATAATGTTATTCAGTCGATAAGGATTGTATTTGAATTTCATAGCGAAAAATAGAACTTATAAATTAGAGCTAAAAAAAATCTCTATTTCCAAAAAGAAATTGGCTTTAAAAAAAATTTTCTTATTTACATGACAACCGTGATGTAAAACGTGTTACATTTCAATTTAAATCGGTTCCTTTTGTAATTCATGTTTACGATGAATCCAGATTTAAATAACTACAAAGACCTCGTTCGACCAAAAATAATAAAATTCATTGCATAAACTCAACACATCTTTCATCTTCACGGTATCATTATTGAAGCGAACCAAACGGGAATCTAATATTTTAAATTTTAATTTCGTGAAAAACGACACTCAACATTTTTATATTATATTATGAACGAGATATACCGTCATAAGTACGGACAAAGCAAATTTTCCCATTATGATCCTCGAAGTGCTCCAAAATTCTCTGAATATTCGCATCTCCTTGTTTTCAAGATGCTCATTATGAAACGGATGAAAAAGGGACAAAAGTGAACTTTAATTCGAGATCCTTCTAGAAACAAATATTCTGGAAAAAAATGCGATATAAAAATTTCCGTTTAATTTTCGAACGTGAGGGGAAAATTTTCCGAAGCGTTTGGTATCATCATTTTGCATTATGCATTACGAAAATAAAAAACGGGTGAAAAATGGTTTTTAATAAATCCACGCCTTTGACGCGCGCCGCAAACGGGTTAACTCGCATAGAAAAATGCGAATTTTCGGTGAAAGCACAAAGCCGCTTTGCTAAAATCGTGAAAAATGACGTGCGGATTATCCTTTTTTGTCGGCGGGATTGAAAAAGTCAAAAATTAACTTCTTTTATTTACTTTTTGACATTGTGCGCCGACATTCGATTAATCTATATTTATATCGGGATGGCAGTTAACGCTTTAACGATACATCATTTTATGAGAAAATATACGATTTGAAATTCTATTTTTCACAATTAAATACTTTTTCTTTTCATCCTACGGACAAGTAAATACTTTTATTTATAAAATGAAAATTAATCTTAAAAACCTTTTGATGGACTGTTACCTAGAAGTTAATAATAAATCTGTCAGATTAAAGCGAGCTATTTTCTATTTTTCATAAGGCACATTAAGCTTAGCAACATGCACAATTAAAAAAAAAAACAATTTGAAATCATAATCTTCTATGTGCATACTTATTGATTTCCTTTTTAATTATTTAAAATACATATACTTGTTCAACATATTCTTCTCTTATATAAGTTAATAGTTACGCAATTAATAATTGTGTAAAATTCTAAATATTGTATTCATCACTAAGCAAAAAATGGCGCAAACAGTAGAGGAATATAATTGCATAAACATGAGAATTTTTAGTGAATATTCCAGGGGTATTCGCTCAAAATTTACCAACTCTATTTACGACTTCGAAATTAACTATCTACCTTAGCTTCAAATCCGACTCCAGCTCCTATTCTGACTCCCGACAAAATTCTACGATTCTTCAAAAACAAAAAGAACTTAAATTTTTGATCATATTATATATATGGGGTTCGGCAGAAAATAAGGCTAAGCGCCAAAATTACAAAATAGTCTTTTATTTGCTACAAAAATTAGTACTGTTACTGCGAAAATTAATAAATAATGCCACATTCTCTCGAAAGATAACAGTACTATGTTGGGTTACTTCTAGTTATATTTGCATCTAAACGCATGTAAACTATTTTTCTTAATATTTCCGAAAGTGACAAATTTCGTTTAGCCTTGTTTTCAACCAAACCCCTCATATTATGTTTATAATAAACAAAAACTTTATTTATTTCACCGAAATGATCTTGTGTAACTCTGAAAGATTTCTAATATTAAAAAATATTATAATAACATATTTTTCTATAAAACCCAACTGTAACAAAACACGGATCCAAATATTTAGAACGCTTTTGTTTTCGAGATTTATACCGGCTTAAATTTAACCGATGCAACACACAGGAGTATAAAGTGCAAAATCCAAGTGCGGCAGCTGCACGTGCAATCTTCGCCCCGGATAGCGGATATAGAAATAGAAATAGAATCCGAACGCAGACGGACGTGTAACGGGGTTGGAGAGGAATGCAGAAATGGGAGTATATGTGGAGGAGAGGAAGAGGAATAGGAGAGGCCGGATTTCCAGGATTATCCGACAGTAATTGAACACCACCAGCTAGGCGGACTCTATCCGTGCCCTGGCGTTTCTACAATTTACATTTTAAATTGTTCATTTGATATATGTTTTAGGACGAATTTCAGGTTTGTATAGTACGGTAGGTTGCTCTTTTTCACAGTTGGAGTGAGTTTTTATGGTGACCATAAACGTAAGCGTATTGCTTGAGTCATGCGAGAAAAATGTAACACGTGTGTATTTGCTCACACTTACTACGCAGGTGCTTATTTTCACGTTCACGCTTACGACCATGTTCACACTCAACATGGAAAACTCGGCCTAACAAGGATGTCACGAATTTTTGCTACCAGAAAATTCATAGGAGGAATGTTCATTCCCGAAACATCCCCTCTAACATATATTTTCGCCCACGGAAATCTTTTTTTGTCCAACCGTTCTCAGCACTTCATTCACTTTTCATAAATTGATGATGTATAAAAAATTTCGAATGACAATTAACTAAATACCAGTAATGTGAAATTAGTTTTTCACCTGTGGGAATAATTATTCCTGCAAGTAAAAACATAGGAAGAAAAAATCTAAAGAGGCAAACTTAGGAGAGGAAACAAACGGAATGAAAACAATGCTGAATGAAAACGATGCGGGGAGTCAACATTCGTTCTATGAATTTTCTGTTCGTGAAACCCCTGACGAGTTAGTCGAAATGAGAAATAATTTTCAATCGATTTTCACAGAAACAAGTTTCTGACGGAGCTCGTCACGTAAACTTTGTTGAAAATCTATAATACAACACATACATAATATAATAAATGTAACTGTATTTTCTAATGCATTTTTTGAACTATTTCAGTGTAAAACATTTATCTTAGCGTCAATTCAGAAACCGAAAATTCTTCCTTACACTTATATATTTATATAAAAAAACATAAATATTGTATACGCACACAGAACATCTCAAAAATAAAAATTTCACTAGCAAGAGAAGCACTCACGCTTACAACATTCAGTTATTAAATATTGAAAACAAAAGCTTTTCTCGGTTTTCGTGAAAGCAAAAGCGCCACCCCGAGAAAAACACGCTTCATATTTGTATATATACACAAAGCGTATACGACTTTTTCATCCGTTTTTCGCGACGAAGCGTTATTTTCTCCGAAAACTATCATCGGGAATATAATATCTGCGGGGTGGCACCGTTTTATGGTGGCCATTGTGTGCCACGTTTCTAAAGTACGTACTCTACACGAGTGCACATACACACGAGAAAGTTGTGATTAAAGGACGAGACATCCTTTCAGCCGGAAAGAGTCAGCAGCTGAAGGAGTTCCCTTTTCAGCGTTTTTTTTTTCATTTTTTTTATTTCGAAAAAGTGCTCGAAGCGGTCCGCAGAGTCAAAACGATCTCTTTTCATGAACGCTTTTGTGTGAGTTTTTATTTTATTTTTTTGTAGAAGTGTTGTGTGTTTTCAATGGTTTTTTTATTGGATTTTTTTGTATCGTTATGTGAGTATGGAGATAAGGACGTGCTTGATGCTTATCATAATGTGCTTTGCTGTGTGACTATAAAGATTTTTTTATATTGCCGTAAAATTTTATTATACTTTTTTTTCTAATGTTATTTTTTTATTAAGATAATGATGATTAGTGCTATTAGAATATTTATATGAATAATTTTTCGATAGAGAAAAATTTGATGAGATTTATTGCAGATTTGGTCGCTGAATAAATGACAGTAAACACTCGAAGAGTTATATTTGAATATATGCAACATTATATTCAAATATAATATTTGAATATATGCTACACACTTAAATAATTTTGTTTTTCATGAAAAACGCAAAAAAATCTTGCGTTTTTTCGTAAAAGTGCAAGGCAGCTACAACAAAGCGACAAATTTTCCGCCGAAATGTCGCTTATACGAGTACAACCTCAATTTGAAACCAAATACAAATAAATGTTTCGAATCAAATATTAAATTTTATTTATAATATAATAAATTTGAATCAGCATACAATAAATCCAAATATATACGTAATATAGTTATTATATTATTAAATGTAATTTAAATTTAGGTCTTTTAACATCCTCATGGACCGTCACGAAGATTTAAGATCGCAAATTAGGCCGATCCTCGTTAAAGTTAACCTTAATTTGAAACCCCGCGAGGGTTCCACTAAAATAAAGTTCAAACGTTAACCTATTGCGGCTCAGGCGCACCACATACGTACACACGTGCACAGCCACGCGTACTCGAACGTGTATTACAGATAAAACTTGTACCTTCAAAATGCACAATATCTTTCATAAAATTTTAACAATATATTCACTCCACCGATTCGCATGAATTGAATATTTTAAAAACTCTCAATTTTTTTTCTGAAAAAAAAATTTACTAAGATATATATGTATAGGGTATTTCAAGATTCACGCAAGAAGTAATTTTGATAGAAAAAAAGCTTTTAATTAAAAATTAATTTGTTTTATTGATTCGTAAAGTATACAGTAAAGAGTTATGAATAAAATAGCATATCGAATAAAAAGCCTCCACGGCTCAAAGCACATACACACTTTTTGGTTGAAATTTTCTATCACTGAATTGCATAAATATGACTGATTTTAATTGGTGCAATACTTAATTTTTTTAAGGCGTGGGTGGTCGTGGGCTTATTGGCATTAACCTAAATTTTCAAAAATCTCCAAGGAAAAAAGCTTTCCGGCGTTAAATCACATGATCTGGGTGGCCAATTTTGATCCCCAGAACGGAAAATCGTACGGCCAGAAAACAATCAATTAAAATGCGTTGTTTTTTTTGCAAAATTCCAATCTTGCGTG